>JABSNV010000356.1:0-7500 GCA_024085815.1 Flaveria linearis
TGCAAAAGGGTCCCAAATGATTATGTTTATGCCTGTATGATTCCATAAGAGTATTTCTAGATAAGATGTAAATGCTTGATGTTGTTCTATTCAGGGAGAAAAATCTTTTAAGGAATATTAAAATGTTTTCAACCCACCTCAAACAAAAACACAAAAATATGTATTGTTTCGTTTTAATTCAAGTGTTTTTTGTTTTAGTTATTAATTCTGTGTCAATGTCGGACTATGTAACTAGATGAACTCTGTGAATCATAAATTAAAGGGTCACGTCTGAGGTGACAAACTAGTGTGAATTAAAAGGATCATATCCGAGATGATCAAGTTTTGAAAATTAAGAGGGTCACGTCTGAGGTGACAAAACGATTTCAAGTAAAAGGATCACGTCTGAGGTGATCAACCGGTTTTAATTAAAAGGATCACGTCTGAGGTGATCAACCGGTTTTAATTTAAAAGGATCACGTCTGAGGTGATCAAATGATTTCTGTTAAAAGATCATGTCTGAGATGATCATTGGTCATAACGTTATTTATCAAAAGTTAAATTTAAGTGTGTGGAAATGGACAAGTCAAACTCATAAGTATGAATCATTCTCATGATTGGATCATAAGTATGAACCAATCGCACGATTGAATCATAAGTATGAGCCAATCGCACGATTGGACCATGAATATGGACCAATCGCACGAATGGACCATGAGTATGAGCAATCACACGAATGGCCCATGAGTATGAGCAAATCACACGAATGGACCATGAGTATGGGGCCAACCATGCGATTGGAACATAAGAATGAACCAATCGTACGATTGGATGAAGTAGTCTGAGTCAGTCTCACGACCGAACCCCAGTCGCTCGATTGAGTCATGCGCATAGGTCTAGTCGCACGACTGAAACCCAAAATAGTATAAAAGGATGCTAAGTCGGTCGTAAACCCTACGCTACTTCAAAATTCCCAAAACCGCCCAATACCCAGACACTCGGCCCAAATTTCCATTATTTGTGATTACTCTCCGATTCTATTTTTGACCATATTGTGTTCATCTTCAGGTACTTTGCGGACGAAATCATGACACATAAGGGTTTTAATTGAACAAACAATGATCGAAAATGTCAAAATAACTAACCGGGACAAAAACCCTAAAATAGACCATTTAAATGAACTGAAACGTTGATTTAAAAGACATTAAGTGCTATTTCGAGGCCTTGCAAACCTAATGAATCTAAACACAAAGTCTAATTAACGTTTTGACAATGATTCAAATTTATGGTGTCGAAGAGTGCAAGATACGAAATGAACAGGCTGATGAACTTCAATCGCACGATTGAGCCAGACATATGATTCAATTGCACGACTGAATCAATCGGTGACTCAGTTGCACGACTGACTCAACCGCTTGGTATAGCATACGATTAAGTTCAGTCGTAGGCTCAATCGTACGACTGAACTCAGTCGCATGGTTCAATCGCACGATTGAACTAGTTGGTCAAAATCAGTTCAAATTCAATTGTTATCTCTATGAACAGATCTAACATATATGTTTCTTGTGTTGTAGCAACATGGCTAAGAGATAGACGATGAGCACCAAACACAACATCTGTGCTCATCTTGATGCTATATCCCGGAATGCGTTTGAGTTCATCAGGATCATTTCTTTTCTACGTAGATCGAGGATCTACAGGGCCATCTCCACTCCCTGCACACCATTCTGGGAGAATGCCTCCGTCGACCGATCAGCTGAGCCCTACTGTATACGAAGTTCTATCTTCAGACAAGATATTGAGATCAGGAAGATGACCTGTGGCGAGTCTTGGATCTGGGTGAGGACAGAGCCCACCTAACCAAGCTGCACCACCTATCAGTTCGGGGTGCTTTTAAGGATCAAGTACGCCAGTGACATCAATGCTGGTGTGCTAAACAAGAGTAACATGTGCCCCTTATTAAGTATTTGGTACATGTGATCCTGAAATGCATTGCCTCCAGGCGTGGAGGCTTCGACGAGATGTCGGACCAAATCCAAACGCATATGTTGCGCTGGTACTGAACCACCCGTTCAGTTTCTCCCACCTGGCTTTTACTTACTGGACAAAGAACATCAGGCCAAGGGTAAGGAAGGCTTCCGTATGTATCCACGATTCTTACAGATGATTATAGATCAGAAGCTTCCTCAGCTGCTCAAGAGAAAGACGATGCTGTTATCTTAGAGGTGGGATAACACCACCTTGGGCTGAATGAAGGTATACGGGGAGCAGGTGAAGCCCCCGGTGAGAAGACTCTTTGGCCAACTAGCCAACAAGGGATACGTGGCGCCAGCTCGTAAGAAGTGGCATCACGATGACATTGATTCCGACGTTGAGCCCATTGGTTCCAGTGGATGAAGACGATGACGATGATGACGACCATGATGATGGTCATGGTGGTGGAGACGCTGGCCCCAGTCAATCACAGGCCACCAACATGTCTACTATATCTCCACCACCTCCACATAGTACATCTGCTCCCGGGGATCTGAGTAGGCTGCCATCCACCGGGACTTCCTGGTTGGTGAAGAGGAAGATGAGTCGGACGAGGAGCCTCTAACGAGGACAGTCGGTGGCCGAGTAATGGCTAGGAACGGGGGAAAAAGAGGCGGTTGGGGGACGCCAGGCTGGGTCTGAGGGTATTGATACTGATGATCCTACTTATACACCCACACAGCCAATTAGCCCAGGGGGAGCCCAAATTGCCAGGGGCTCAAGGAAGAAGAGAATGGCCTAGCCCCACGGTAAGAAGGGCAAGAGACGGAGGATTGTACTGATTACCACCTCCGCTACCATAGCTACTACTCCCACCACCACTACCACCACTCCTATCACCACTACTACCACCACTCCTACCACAACTACTACCACCACTACTACCACCACTACAGCAACACTATTGCCACCACCAGATCTACCATACCCACATCTATTCCACTCAATTCACCTTCATTCCCACTCCATCATACACCACATCCACCACCACACCTACCATACCCTAACCGGGCCCCTCCACAGCATTTACACCTCCATAAGGATCTTCTCTACCCACCGTTGGGTTAGAGAAGCAGTTTGCTGGCCTCAATCGACTAGTGCTCAAGTCGCTCATGACAGATGATATGAGAGCAAACCACCTAAATCAGTTAATGGCAGTCAATACTGCTTAGGGCAAACAAATAGCCCATTTGACTGAGAGAGATGCTGCTCATGATAGAGCATTAACCAGAGCTCATCGTGCCCTCACTGCAAAGAATGAGCTACTGATGGCTTCGGTGAAGAGGAATGAGGAGGTCGAGAAGAAGAACAAGAAGCTTATGCGGACACTGAAAGGGAAAGAGAGTGAGCCCTTGAAGATAAAGGGTGATGGTGATGGTGGAGATGATGATGATGACGATTCCTCCGATGATGAATCGGATGATGATGATGATGATGAGGTTGAGGCGGAAGGTAGCGGGAAAGATAAAGGAGGAGATGATGATGAGCATGAGCATGATGGTGATGCATCAGCATCAGCCTCAAATCCATCTGCTCAGGAGAGGCGCACAAAGCACAATCAAGATCAACGACCCTCTTCCTCAGCTCCTCAAGCTAAAGAATTGAGCGATCAAGGCAAAAGTAATGATTAAATGACTTTGTATTTGAAAACTTTTGTACTTGAATTATGTACTACACTAATGTAATTAATGTTTATTAATGTTTAATTATCTTGATTACTGATTTGTGTGTGATTGTGTTTGAATGTTTAATCAAACAGATGAAGCTCAATAGACAGACGACTATGATGTCGCCCCCCTTCAGCAAATCAAGACTCAGCTAACCATGATTCTTGATTTGCAAGGGATCGTTAGGCGATCTTTGAGCTACACCTCTGAAGAGGGAGAGATCATCCACGACCTCACTGACGAGCAGCTCGCAGACATGTTCAGATTAAATCCAGACGAGCTCGTCAAAGACGCTCCTAAGGTCGATGTTATTAGTGATGAAGAGCTTCAAGACGTGGATGAGATAGAGATATAGAGATTGAGGATATTACATCAGAGTATTATCCAGAGTACACTGACCATGAGGGTAATGTTATCCCTGATCTGGGTAAAACATTTGGCAGTGATACTTTTGAAACTCTTGATTCGAAGGAGAAAGAAAAGGAGGGAGATAAAGCCCAAGCCTCAGACGTTGATGTTGAGTTAAAGAACGCTGAATGAGCAGCTTGTTTGAAGGAGATGAGAGCCCAACGAGAACCTCCAAAGTCAAACGCCTACACCAAACTCTATCGAGTGAAGAAGCATCAGAAGGTGTCAGGCAAGATTATCAGTTTCGCATATTTTGAGGACTTGGATGTCTATGAGGTTAAGAGAGAGAAGGGGATTGAGTACTTCAGATATCCTCATGATCTGAAGACTCTTCCCGGTTTGAGTTGAACAGGCTTGCCTGTTTAGATCTTTTGTACGCCAACCCAAGAAAGATGTCGGGTTGGTTCGAGATGGCACTCAAAAAGGAATACCACACCAGATGGGTCAACTTCAGGCCTCAACAGCCCAAACGGTTCATACATAAGACTGAAGTTGATCCTATCACTGGAAGGCCTAAAGTCGTGTTGAAGTGGAGTCCTCCGCGCACAATGTTGAAGATCCCACTAAGGGAAATGCCTTAAGACTTCACTCGACACTTCAAGTGGTGGTATTATGACTGGCGAATGGGTGACGTGGTCATAGTTTTACACAAGGATGGGAAAATAAAGACTATCCGGGTATTTGACCCTATGTTGCTGACCAACTTGTCTGCGGATGATGTATATACTCTCTACAAGTGGCTACTATTCTATGACACGCAGGACATTGTACAAGCTCTACAGATTCAACATTTGATAAGACTCTATTTTACGTTCGAGATACACGCTGGAGTCATAAGAGAAGAAGTACAAGAAGTTCCAAGAGCACGTGAAGAATGTTAGACATTAGACTAAACTAGGTCCAAAGGGGAGTTTGTTGATACATCTTAATGTACCTAGTTTATGTTCTGAAATGTAAAGTCTTTCATCTTAAATGTAAAAGTCTTTCATGTCTTACACTGGTGTAATCTGATGTAATGTGATGATTCAATGATCTATGAAATGCATTTTGATGTTATTTGTGATTGATTATATCATATATCATTGTATTGAATGTGATTCACATGTATGAACTTAATATATCGGTTTGATGTTGTTTTACATAGTTCTAAGTCAATCAGAACTTAGAAATGTGTTCAACTTAGTCATTTGGTTATTCATGCTAAAGGACCATACTTATGGCACATACGCATGAATGAACCATACTTATGGACCAGTCGCACGACTGAACCAGGTGACTGGATCAGTCGTATGACTGAGACATAAGATTGACTTAGTCGCACGACTGAACCTTCAGTCATGCGTATGAGTCAACCGCATGAGTCAGTCGCACGACTGAACCATGCTAATGGTTCAGTCGTACGAATGAACACTGAAAACCTATAAATACCACATAATTTGTGGAAAAACATAGCACTTCGAATACTTTTGTACCCTAGCCATCCAGAGTGTCCCAAGTCACAAATCCAAGTTCATAGTTCGTTCTTGATCGATTCCAATCTGTTCTTAACGTTTTTTACATCGTTAGATCGATCAGGTTATTCGTTCTCACTGATTGGATTGCCAATCAAATAGAATTCCATGCTATTTGATCTAGTTTCACGCAGAATTCGTTAGTACTTCGTACGTAAACGGTCCTAACAGAGATTATGTCATGCTAAAAGTTACTCCGTGGAAGGGATTTGTTAGCCTAAGGTACATTATCCCATTTAAGATTATCGCTAGATTTTAAAGAGCTGCTTATAAGCTGGAATTACCAGAATCATTAAAAGGCGTGCATGATATGTTTCATGTGTCAATAATAAGGAAATGTTAGCTTATCCAACTCAAGCTATACCTCTGGAAGATGTTCAAGTAAGCGAAACACTATTGTTTATTGAGAAACTAGTAAAGATTCTTGATTTCCAAGAACAAAAATACTAGTCTAGTGTCAAGGTCAGAGAAGACCTGAAAGCAATCGGAAATTTGCTAGCGAAATTAAAGCTAAACATCCTCAACTGTTTACATAATGGCTGAATTTCGAGGACAAAATTCTATTAAGGAAAAGAGAAATGTAGCACCCTAATAATATGACACGTTGAGTACCCAAACTTCCAAAGAAGCAAAAATTGCATTGGGAATGGAATTATGGGACCCAAGGGGCATATAGGTAGGATACTTGTAAGGCGCGAGTTATGTACCAAAGGGATGGTTGTGGGTTAAACACCCATGGCAACTTGGTTAGATACCCAGGATAAGATTATGAGTATAGCACCCATATAGTGGGTTTGAATACCCATAAGGGAACATATTGGTTTCTCCTAGTAGGTTGGGTATAACCCTTAGGTAATGCCTCTAGGCTTTTTTGCCAAGTTATGAAACCCTTGATCTAAGGAACGGATTTACACATAGATTATTCATTAAAATCCTTCTTGTATGGACAGTATAATACCTTGAATATAGGTACTTAAGTTAGATAAGGCTATTCCTTAAAGTGTAAGGATTGTGACTTGGTTAGCTACGAGTTAAGGTGAGTAATATTCCTTCAGTCATGTTTTAAACAAATGTTTTGGATTGTGAGTTGTATATATCAGCCTTGTTGTAAACTAGTTTACTGTTTTGGGTGGTGAAGTATATCGAAAACATTTAAAGCTGGAAGTATGTTCTTAAACTGTTAGTTTGTACATTAGCTAGAATCTGTATGATAAAATGTTAGGAGCGGAAGGACGACCTAAACTCTGGAAAATATGATATATATATATATATATAATATATATATATATATATATATATATATATATATATATATATATATATATATATATATATATATATATATATATATATATATATATATATATATATATATATATATATATACACGCCCTCGTATAGATGTGTGAAAAAGTTGCTGAGTTTGTTGTATTACTTGTTTAATTATCTATTAGTGCTAGTGGAAGTGTTTTGAAAGAGGTTTTGAAAACTATTGTTTATGAAATCACTAGCATAACACTGACCCATAAAATCATTGGGCACACATCCTAGGTGCCATATGCTACAGCTTTTGAAGATATGACTTTTGAGGATAGTAATAATAGAGCTCATACAGGTATGATGGATAGATCTCTAGACTTAGCTTAGCGTAATGTAATCTTTGATGAATTTGGAGACAAGTAATTACAGTGGAAGTTAATATAAGGATCACATAAACACTAAAAAATGTTGTATGTATATATATATGTATATATATAAGATATATATACATATATACATACACATATATATATATACACACACACATAATGCTAACCCATAAAACCTTTTGGTCACACATTCTAGGTGTCATGTGATGCAGCTTTTGAAGAATGACTTTTGAGGCTAGTAATGATAGAGAT
>JABSNV010000356.1:12500-15000 GCA_024085815.1 Flaveria linearis
AAATGGATTATAGAGATGAGGTTCTCGAGTCACCTGGTCCAGCGTATGTGTGGGCGTATGTCGGGTGTTTTCCAGGGACAGAGCAGCGTACGTTGCCCTCATTGCACACAAAGGTCGAAATACATACCTGCTGAGTTCATGGGTTTTCCCCACACTTGACCTTCTGCAACTGGTGAGTAAGAAGAACACGAAAGAAAAACATAAAACGAAAAAAAAAACAACTGAAAAATAGCACTAAAACTCACTTTCGTAGGAATCACGATTGCATTTAGCATATGCAATAAGCCTTTTAAACCACTCGGTAGACCCGAGTGGACGAGTGGAGTCTCGTGAGGGTTTCTAGTGAACACACCCACAAAGTTCACGGGTTGCCTCCCGGAGAGCGCTAAGTTTTAGGTCTTCAGCCAGACCTTACCTGAGACCACTTATGGTGGTTGAATTGAACATTTTCCTAGCGAGTTTCCAACAAACGCTCGATAATTAACATACCGAATCTCTATTTTCTTTTCATAGTCTTCATGTTTCTTGAATCAATGGTCGTCATCCTAAATTCACATTGTCCCATCGAGTTACCAATGTATACATGGTAGTTGACATGTCGGGTCCACACATTCTTTCCCGTCCTTGGCATGTCTATTGAATCGTTGTGGGCTCTCCTTTGAATAAATTTATCGATGGCCTCTATACTGACTTTCATCTTGTTTGCACACAAGCCATTATCCCCTGTTTTGTCAAGTTGCATAATGAATATTAAAGTACTGTTAGAACCACATGAAAATATCTTAGTCTCTTGTTTGGTAGGAGGTGTTATGTCATTTATTGGGTTTAAACATTCAGCTCTTTGCTCTGAAAGACCTATGAACCTCTTCTTTCACTTTATCATCATAAGCATCAACCACCACTTGCTTTACACATAGATCTTCAACAAATGAAGGAATTAATGTGGTATTAGTCTCCATGACCTCATCCTCAACTTTAAAAGATGGTGAGATCAACTCTTCTAATTCTATTTTTAACAATAACGTGTCACGCTTGATAGTCAAGTAGTCAAATCTTTGTTGATCTGAAAGATGATGTTGTGACAACAACTTATCGATCTCGGGTAATACCAACTCCAATCGAGCAATAGTTTCCTCCTCGTCAGATTGATACTTATTTTGAACTTGCTCAACATCCTGGATAACATGTTCTTGTTAGGAAATTGACATTGATTCTGATCCTTGTACGTCACCTGAGAGTAGTCTTCATGATAGTGGTTATAATTCTCCTGTTGACTTGAGCTTGATGTCATCTCTGGTTTATAGTTGTTGCAATCCCAATCTTTCTTAGAGTTGTAATTCACCTCTGACTGATAATATCCTTCATAATATGGAGAAGATGACTCGTAGTCCGGATAATATGATGGTACATCATCATAATAGACATCTAACAAATATAATTTTCTTCTCGCCTCTTCACACTTTTGCAAAAACTCAGGGCAATGATCTCGCGTGTGAACTGGACTTCCACAACCGGTACATGAATAATAAACTTGATTCATGGTGAGGTTTAACTTTTTGAGAGTAACCTGCAAGACATAAAACACCTAGCGTAGCACCGCAAAAGAACAAAAAAAAAAAAAAAAAAAAAAAAAAAAAAAAAAAAAAAAAAAAAAAAAAAAAAAAAAAAAAAAAAGAAAACTAAAAGAATTTAACAAAAAAATAACACTTTGCGCACTAATTCCCCGGCAACGGCGCCATTTTGATCGTGTTATCGTGGTTGGATCAAAAACAAGTTAATATTAAAGACTTAACTACCTATAACTAGTACGGGTAAGTAAGGTCGTCTCCTCAGGGAATATGTGGAAAGTGTTTAATTAACGTGACTCAATCAACTAAAATACTCAAACTTTATAATAAAAGATTGGAACTTGGAATGGATTAATGAACACAACTGCATAAAGCAACAAATTTGATAATTGATTTTAACACTTATGAGAAAAAGGCAACCACTTTCAAGATTCAAGTTCAAAGATCCACACTTGGTTTCATAAGAATTGATTGGGAATCACATAGACATGATTTTGCAAAATCGTTTGATTAAAGTGATAATTATGAAGCAAACTTTTAAGACTCGCTCGCTCACACAATTACCAACTTACTTATGCAAAGAATTCACATACATGACAAACTGCTCACGATGCAAGGAAACCGAGTGCGAATGAAAGCACACAAATACTTAAACATAAACAAGTCTTTTAACTTTAAACAAACGTACAATTATATTCTTGTGTCAAGAGAACATAACCCAAAACATCAATTCCAACTACCCTAGTGCTTCACTTACAAGAACTCTCCTCCCGAAAGTGATTACGAACAAGATTAGCCGCTCATTAGCATGATTGTATCTTCAATGCTTGATTTGATGTTGTTAAGACTTGATCCGGGTGAAACTGTGGTGAAAAGAACTTCCAAAATCGTCTTCAAAACCTCCAAAATTCGTCCAAAAAAATTCCCTCGAA
>JABSNV010000356.1:20000-32709 GCA_024085815.1 Flaveria linearis
TTTTTGTTCTCGCTGATTGGATCGCCAATCAAATAGAATTCCGCGTTATTTGATCAGGTTTCACGTAGAATCCGTTAGTACTCCGTATGTACACGATCCTAACAAGTGGTATCAGAGCTTAGGCTCGTGATTTTGCGTGGATTCAATTGGTTTTGGTGTCAAAACTAACGTTTTCATTCAAAAGATACACTTTTTCGCTTCAAAACTTGTTTTGTCGAGTCTCTTTGTTAAAAGTTTTGACTTTTTCCCATACGGCAGATTAGGGTTCGTGAAAATTTGTAATTTTGAGTCAAGTGTTCAAAAAATTTTTTTTTTCCCACAGCAGCAGCTTCAGTCGCACGATTGGCCAATCGCACGACTAAATCCCATTCTCATAGTTCAATCGCACGACTGGGCTCATTCGCTCAGTTCATACGCACGGTTGAAGTATTCCATACGGTTGACCTCATTCGTCTTGTTCATTCGCACGACTGAATCCAATCGCATGATTGAAGCCATTCGCATCCTTCAATCGCACGGTTGAACCAGTCAGCTATCTAACCGCATAAGTCAATCTGTTCCGTTGTTAGTTCATCAAGTTTACAGAAATAGAAGATCAGTTCTCTGCGTTTACTGCTGGAAAGGACTCACGCATCCAGAATCTTCTACTTCTGGAAAGTGAGATTGGGAACCACAACAAACCGCCAAAGCTGTTAACGTCGGATGAATACCCACAATAGAAACATCGGTTTGAAATCTACCTGAATAGAGTTGATTTCAATCTGTGGACGTCTATTGAGACTGGTTACGTGGTACCATTCAGTGCTAATGGGGTAAAGCCTACTTTGGGAGGAATGAGTGAATCCTAGAAGACTATGCATAATGCTGAAAAGAAAAGCATATGCCTTGTTGACTCAGTTAATTTCTAAAGATATATTTCATCAGTTTTCTGAGAACAAGTAGTCTAAGAAGCTATGGGAAGCCTTGGAAAAGAGATACGAAGGCAATGCAACTCTGAAAGCACTAAAGGCAAAAGCTCTCAAGAAGGAATTCGACAATTTCTCACAATTGGAAAGGAGAGCTTAGATGATCATCGACAGATTCTATCATCTGATGAGTGAGTTGCACACTCATGGCGTGATCACATCCATGGAAGATAAAGTCTCTAGCTTTGCCGATGGTCTGCCAGACAATGGGATCCATTTGTGTCAAATTTAAGGCAAAACGACATTCTTGCCACTTTAGACATAAATGATTTCATTATGAAGTTGAGGGACGAAGAGCTGCGTCAGAAATACAAGTCAAAGAAAGGATCTTATGCTTAGAATCCTGCACTCTACAACTCAGTTCCAACTCCTTCTACTTCAGGCGCACTGCTTCAAACAAATTTGTATCTAACTCTTCTGCAGCTTCCCAGAGCAACTCTTCTGGAACCGAAACATCAGGGTCAACTAGCACCCAATGTATGTTCCTGAGGCAAACACTACCAAGTTAAAGATCAAGAATCTCGGGAATATCACCGTGGAAGTTGCTAAAGAACATATGGATCTTCTAGCTGCCGTTATTCAATCTTATGATGGGTTAGTTGCTGGTAAGATTAGGAACTGTTATCTTGCTGACGAGGATTACGAGCAAGTTGACGAAACTAAGCTGAATGCATGGATATAATGTGGGCCTTGGCTAGTGCTGTTAGAAGAGCCAAGAAGTTTGTAAAGAAGACAGGGCAGAATTTGGTTGTAACAAAAGACACTACATTTGGATTTGACAAAACCAAGGTCACGTGCTTCAATTGTGGAGAGAAGGGCACTTCAAACGTGAGTGTACAAAGCCAAAGAAGACTGGAAATGGAAACCCTTTTTCCACGTTCAACCATCAAGACAAGGAAAAGGTTGGTGCATCGTCAAGTAAAGATTCTAAGGCTTGGTTGCACAAGGTGATGAAGGACAGGACTGGTCCTTCGATTCGTATCTGAGGGTGAATCCAATGTCTTATTTGTTGATGCCTTGGATGATGGATCTGCAAGTGAGGGAGACATCTTAGCTGATCAAGCAAGTTCAGATATCGAAGAAGCTAGGGATGTTGTTGGTCACTTGGTTGAAGAAGAGTTGAGTGCTGCTAATTTAGAATCTCAGGTCACTGAAGAATCTGACACTGCACTGATGGCTGATTCGTCTAGTTCTACACAGGTATATTCTAAAGACGATTATTTGATAAACATGCTTGTTCTGAATGTGATAAATTTAGGGAAAGGATTGATTTGAAGTTTTCTAGGTTATTAGAACACAATGATAATCCAAGTAAATGATTTAAACTCTGCACTGAAGCAAACTGAGTGTTAAAACAAAATGAGGGCAGCTTCAAAGAAAAGATAGAACTGTTAGGGAAACAACTAGGGAAATCGAAGTTGTTGCTTTAAATCAATCTAATGATATTAAGTTCTATTTAAATCTTTAGAAGAAACCAAAAAGGAGAAAGCAGTTTTGCAAGTAGAAGTTGATCTTTAAAACAAAAACTGCACAGTTTGGCAAGTTATTCACACATAGTTCAAAACTTAGTGAAGGAACGAAATGGCAGGGAAGGTCTGGGTTATAAAGTAGTACCGCCACCACATGCTATCCTTTTAAACACTAAATGTAAACCAATAAATAATAACCCAGTAAAGGATCATGTGGTGTCTACTCCTCTGGTCAGTGATCCAGATTCTACGGGTAAAACCATGAAGTCTGTCACTGAACAGAAGAATACTACTTTGGTATCACAAGATAAGATGCCTGTTGAAGACTTGACTGATAAAATTGAGAAAGTTAACTTAGGGTTAGGTTCAAAAACATCTATTTCAAAACCTAAACAGTCTAAGTCAACAAACCCTAAACCAGCAAGTCATCAAACTTTAAATAAAATGAAAGCAAAAGATGTTGCTACTGTCAAAACAATTAATTTTATTAGAGAAGGAGAAACATCTAAGAGTGAAAAGAAACAACCCAGCCCCCGACCTAACTCAACCCCTCGTCAACGATTTCCTCACACTGTCGAAGAAATATCTTGCTACAGTTATGGAAAAAGAGGACACATCTCTCCAAATTGTCCTTACTATCAGACACCTAAAAGGAAAATAGAACTTTTTGATGATGAAAAACCAAAATTTTCTAAAAACAGATCTAATACTCCTTCAAAACACCAAAGTCAACACAGACAAGCTAAAAGCAAAGCTGTGCCATCTAAAGTTAAATCAAGGATTATTAGTGAACCTAAAGTTCAAACCTGTAAGCCAGTCGTATGTTACCACAAATAGGCCTTACACAGAACTGGTTTATGGAAAGAAAAATCAAGTTGTGTCTGATAGTGAAAACAAGAAAAAGAAAGATGTGCCCTCAACCTCTGAAGGTTAGTGGGTTGAGTTCATGATGTGTGATACCTCTGGGACACCCAAGCCAGTTAAGGCTTGGGTCCCAAACCTGAACTAATCTTTTCATTGTATGTGCAGGGTGTCCACTATATCGCTATCACTAATACCTGGATTATTGATAATGGGGCGTCCAGGCACATGATAGGAAATCCGTCCCTTATTTTCAACGTTAAGCAAATTAAAGGGGGACACGTGTCATTCGTGGGGAACAAAGGAGGTTACATCACCACGCAAGGCGAAGTGGGAAACGAGAAAGTAAGTTTGACAAGGTCAACTACGTTCAGCAACTACAGAACACTTACTTTCTATCTCCCAAATCTGCGATAAGGGATTCAAGGTTGTATTGACAACAAAGAATGCATACTGAAGAAGGAGTATGTCATCCCGGAGGAACAAGTTCTCATGTCGGCTTCAAGATATAACGACCTTTATGTCTTGGAACTATCAAAAGCCTCCACAACTGAGTTTACTGCTCAGTGCTTCTTATCAAAAGGAACAGAAAGAGATTCAGTCTCCTGGCATAGGAGAGAGGGACACACAATCCCAGGAAGATGAACCATCTAGTTCAGAACAATCTGGTAGATGGTGTTACAGTCAAGAATTTCTAACTTCTAGACTTCTGTGTCGCCTGAAAGAAAGGGAAACAGACCAAGAAGCCTCATAAAGCAAAGAAAGTCAATTCTATCGACATTCCGCTTGAGCTTCTACACATGGATCTGTTTGACCCAGTGAGCACAAAAAGCATAGCAGGAGATTGGTACTGCTTTATAGTGACAGATGATTACTCAAGATTCTCTTGGGTGATGTTTCTGAAAGCTAAATCAGAGACATTTGAATCATTCAAACATCTACAGGCTGAAAGTAAGAAGGATTTGATCAGACAACGGGACAGAGTTTAAGAATCAGTGGATGGAGGCCTTCTGTCGAGAGAAGGGAATGTTCATCAGTTTACCTCTGCTTACACTCCATAAATGAATCGTGTTGCTGAAAGGAAGAATCGCAGCTTGATAGAGACAGCAAGGACTGTGCTAGCTGACTCCAAACTGCCAGTTCAATTCTGGAACGAGGTAGTAGCTAATGCATGTTATACTCTAAATCGGGTCTTGGAAGTCAAACGTCATGGAAAAACTTGTTATGAGTTGCTCCAACAACGGAAACCCAATTTAGAGTATTTGGAACCATTTGGTGCACCTTGCATGCTGCTAAAGAAGAATCAGACGGGGAAGTTCTGCGAGAGGGTAGAAGAAGGTATCTTCCTTGGATACAATATACCAGATAAACGGTACAACACACTCAACTAGTCAGGTAGAAGTGTGGTGCAATATTAAAGTTCAAAGATACACCACCCCCTTGCAGGAAAAAGACCTTCCCTTTTCTTTTACTATGATGGATTTTTCAAATCCTTCAATCTACCTCCTTCCCATTCTGATGATGACTTAGCTGCATGAATGATGTACGATGTTTGAATACTCCCACTTCGGACTCGACATCATCCGTTCCACTAGATGATACTTCTATCTTTCAGGGGAGAGCTTGAGGTAAGTGATTCTTCTTCTGATTATAAAGCAGTTGAAACCATAAATGTCAAACAGGAAGAACAAGTTCCTACTATCGAAAGTTCTACAGCCCCTGATCATGCTGCAGCTGACACTTCTAAACCGCATACTCTAATGGTTCAGAATCTGGATACTGAAGTCGCAGTACCCACCACTCCTGGAACTCGAGTTAATGTACATCATCCTCTAGACAACATCATAGGAGATATTCTATCAGGAGTTCAAACACCAAATCAGCTATACTCAGCAGATTATGCTGCAGTCATGGAAAAGGGATACTTACATGATGGTGCTTATCGATGCTTTGTTTCTCAAGTTTAGCCAAAGCATGTCAGCGAGGCTTTAAAAGATGAAGCATGGGTAAGTGCTATGCAAGAAGAACTCCTTTAGTTCAAGAAGTTAGGAGTCTAGACACTTGTGGACAGACCAAAAGGTGCAAAGGTGATTGGTGCTAAATGGGTTCTTCGATGCAAGAAAGATGACCAAGGGGTCATAATCAGAACAAGGCTCGGCTTGTCGTTCAAGGGTTTAGACAAGTCGAAGGCATCGACTACAATGAAATGTTTGCACCTGTGGCAAGGATGGAAGCTATTCGTATCTTCTTAGCCTACGCATCCTACATGCAGATCAAAGTCTATCAACTGGATGTGAAAAGTGCATTCCTTCATGGTGAAATCCGGAAACAATGTTCGTCAGTAAACCCGAAGGATTTGAGGATCCTTATCATCGGGATAGAGTGTATAAACTGGACAAGGCTTTGTACGGGCTTCATCAAGCCCCTCGAGCCTGGTACGAGAAACTCTCTACTCACCTGCTGAAACATAGTTTTCGCAGAGGGGTCATTGACTGCACACTGTTTATCAAAGAAAGGACGGTGATTACTACTGGTGCAGTGCAGATATACGTGGATGACATAATCTTCGGTTCCAATAACGAAGCATTGTGTAAGGAATTTGAGTCTGTGATGAAAGCTGAGTTCGAAATGAGCGCCATGGGAGAAATGAAGTTCTTTCTCGGTTTACAAGTAAATTAGACACCAAATGGTATCTTCCTGCATCAGACCAAATATGTAGGTGATATCCTTAGTCGGTTTGACATGGAGAATGCAACAGCTGCTGGGACTCCACTTGCCACGAATCACGATATGGCATCCGACGAAAATGGTGATCTAGTCGATGCCACCATGTATCGAGGAATGATCGGATCTCTCATGTACCTCACAGCTTCTCGTCCTGATATTATGTATGCCACGTGTGTAACACCCAACCCAATTAGGGTTGACGTGTCACTATCATAGTAATCAAAACATAAGACATGATTTTATAATTGAAACGTTAGGATTACATCATCAAAACATCGTTTGAGAGCCCTAGGGTAAAGTATTTGTTACATATTATTTAATCAGCCAAAACTAGATAACTATTAACTAGTGTATGCTACAAAAATGGCTATCTCACATTTTTCAAAAATCTTAGAGCTTAATTTATCTCTCTTCACACCCTGTCCAGAGTAACCTGTGAACCTGTGGAAACAAATATTTACGGAATAAGCCGAATGCCCAGTACGGATAAAGGCACAAGAAATATAATGATAACTGCAATAACATCGAGAGATAAAGTAACATAAATGATACGATGCAAAGTAAGACAAGTCAATAAAGTAAATCGTATCATATGGATGTACCCATTGAGCCGAATAACTTATATCAGAACAGACATACACATTTCTTAAAGGGGGTTGCAATAACCTACATTAATATAAAATTCATATCAGAATAGACTTGATTCTTAAAGGGGGTTGCAATAACCTACAAGTAATTCATATATTTTATTCAGTGAGATTTATGTTTTCTGACTTTGGATGTTGTATGTCCACTTGTACATTAATAATAAAATTTTAACTTTGTGAACCTTTCGAAAATTGATTACTATACCTGACTGTTATAAAATTAATTAGTATGCATGATTGTTACAAAGGTTTAGAGGTTAGATGAATTTAATTACGAATCATATTTAATACTTTGTAGTTTTGTGTAGTAATAAAAGTATAAATTGTTTATTATTAATATCATTAATAACATAACTCTTTGTCCTTCAGACTTGGTCCAAGTGGTAAGAATTCCCCCTCCCAAAGTGAAGGTCAGGGGTTCGAACCTCTTTGGTACCGGTTGGGGACATTTAGAACAATGAAGAGTATTTTCCTTTAAGCCAGTGGTTGCGGAGGCAGATTCTCAGAGCTCGACCCCGGTTTTCATCCGGCTGTTCCCAGAGGGGCAACCCTTGTGGAGGCAGTACGGTTCCGGGGAACGCCGTAACCAAGTCTGACAATCCAGCGTGGACCGGTTCAGACAACATAGTCTGGGGCAGATCTTGGCTAGGGTCGCCCAGGGGGGCGATGTGACATTGGGTCACTCATAAGAAAGTCACCGTTCAAAAAAAAAAATTAAAACATAACTCTTTATATATAAACTACGCTTAATATAATAATGGTTCATGTCTTTTTCTAAACTTATTATCTTGAAAAACTTATGTATCAATGATGTTACACAAAATATTCTTGAAAACTTAATCCAATAGATCTTGTCTATGTTTTAAGAAATTATTCAATCAAGACATGTAATTCTTTTATATAATGAATTTGGCTTTATTCAATATACATATGTGTACTTACTGTTTGTATATGATATCTATGTTGTTTATTTTAATATCCTAAATATCATAATAAGGGTATTAAGTCAAAGTGCAAAGAAAACAAAGAATTAACCAATTAATATCCACTTTATGAGAATATATATGTGTACACTATTTCGATTGTAATAAAATGTGTTATGGTTAAGGTATAGGCAACAGAAAATGAAAGATGATAGATTTTGCTATTTGTAATAAATCCTTTTAATCATTGTGTATATTTCTATTTTCTGTTGTATATTACCGATTAATTGCTTTTATTTAACTAGCTACTCATCTTCTTCATTTAATTAACTATTTGTTATCAGAAAATGATTCACTCGACCATTTAGATAAAATAGAGTATCAATGAACGTAATAAACGTACAAACACGATATGGGTCGTCTTGGTTACCTCGTAGCTAGCAGTGACCGATCTAAAGCTGTGACTCGCCCAAGATCTATTACACTCCCCGGAGAACCTTTGCAGCAACCACTAGGTGTTCTTTAGTCTGATGAATGGTCAGAAGAAGTGGCACAAGCGGAGATGAACGAAACGGGGTTTTCTTTCTTTCTTTTTTTTTCTTTTGCTGTTAGTAATCAGAAGAGGGCTAGTCGGAGATGATAGTGGGTGACCGGAATTTCCGTCGGCAAGAAACAAGAGAGAAGTCGAGGGTGTTGTGGAGGGGAATTATGAGCAAACCAGTTGTTTATTTTTCCAATTATTCTCATGGTAAATAGTGAACAATCAGAGAGTGATCAATTCATGAATCTGTATTGGGGAAAGTTGCAACAACTTTTCATAAAGGAGGAAGAAAGGAGAATTAGATAAACAATAGAGAAACATGGTCAACGAGCTTATCCATCAAATACGTTGATTTTATTATTATTATATTATATTATATTATTATTATTATTATTATTATTATATTATTATATTATTATTATTATTATTGTTATTTAACGATTTATCCAAGTATATATAATGTTCTTTTAAAATTTCTTTATTTGTATGTATATTATTCATCGTTCGATTTATATATGCATGCATATTATATTTTAACATATAGTATAGTTATTTTATGATCAGAGTAATAACTTTTATAATTATTACTTATTCATTGTTTATTATTATTATTATTTTATAAATAAATACACAAACACATCTATTTACTAAGTTTTATGGTTTTTTATTAAGTTTTATTTGGCTTGAAACATTAATTTTTAACGGTTATTTCAACGTGTCTCTGATCGAGATATCAGGCAAAATCCAAAGTAATCACCTAATTGAAGTAAAGAGGATCTTTCGTTATCTTAAGGTACACCAACTTGGGTTGTGGTATCCACATGATGATGACTTTGAGCTTACAGCGTATAGTGACTCGGATTACGGTAGTTGCAAGATGAACTACAAGTCAACATCAGCGGGATTCAGTTCTTTGGAAGAAGGTTAGTCACCTGGCAGTGTAAGAAGCAGACGTCGGTAGCTCTATCGACATGTGAAGCCGAATACGTTGCCGCAGCAAGTTGCTGTTCTCAAATCATCTGGATTCAACAGCAAATGCGAGACTATGGTTTGCAATTTTCTAACACCCCTATTTATGTTGATAATTCAGCTGCAATTGCAGTCACTAAAAATCCGGTCCAACACCCAAAGACAAAACATATCGGTATTAAATATCACTTTATACATGACTGTTTTGAAAAGCAATTAATCGATGTTGTTAAAATTAATACAGATTTTTATGCCCCGACCTCTACACAAAGAATTTGATAAACCTTGGTTTTATGTCTCTTAGAGGTCAATGGCGTCAAAAAGAAAAGTGATATCATTCCAGATGAATCTAGTTCTTAGTCCGTCGTTACGTTTAATTCTTAATTTTATTTTTCTTTATTTATTTTCCTGTCTTTAAAAAATCCAAAAACACAAAAAGATTTTCGGTTTTAGAATTTTAGGGGGAGAATAGGTTAGTTTCAGTAGTTAGTATTTAAATTACTCAAAAAAAATAAGGGCGGCAAATAAGCTGAAAAGCAAAGACATCAAATATGGGAGTTTGATTCAAAACTCCAGAAGACGATAGTACAAGGGAACAAATTGTTTAGGACATCAAAAGGACTTAAAGGTTCAAACTGCTACATTAAAACTACGAGTCTGAGAAAAATAAGCCAAACAAAGGAAAAATGATAGTAAACTAGCCTATAACTGAGGTAACATAGAGAAAGTAGGCCTAGAGTTTGCTAGTCCATTATATGATGTGTCGGTAGATTCAACACAATAGACAAGCAGACCTTATTGGTGAAACAAATTAAAACTAAAAGTTTAACTAGCTGTGGGCTTGCATCTTATCCCTAGTAAACACAATCAACGCATTTTCAATAAGGGGTGACGAGCAAATTAAACGCCACAAATGTGTTCGGATAACCTTATAAATGAGCAAAGCACATGAAAATTGATAAAGCAATCAAACTAATAACTAATGTTGTTGGTGCGTAATGTGTAAAAGAAAAGTGCTCAACAAGAAGATAGGTTGTGTGTCTCTCTGCTGTAAGATGGCACTGACCTGAGGATAAGCACACCTAAATATTCTAGAATTCATTATTGTTTGCGCCTCTGTGCTGTGCGATGGCACTGACCTGAGGCTTGGCATCTCTTTGAAAGCTCTTAGAATAGTTTCTTCTTGTCCAAACCCGTAGACCGCTCAAAAATCTCCTGAGGAATGTTGATTACCAAATAAGCGTGGGATCCACAAATCTAGTTGAAATAAAAAATCTAACTAATCACCAATGTGAGTCAAAGTCTGTGTATGGATTTAAGTGGACAAATATACTGACAATAATCGTGGCAGCAATTCTCGACAGTCAAAATCATTATGTGCTTCTTACAGTTCTAGTATGATTTCCTGTTAGGCTTTGAACTCTCAGACAAATAAAATAAGTTAAACAAACATATGCTAAAGGTCCTAAATAATTATGTTTAAGCCTGTATGATTCTATAAGAGTCCTTCCAGATAAGATGTAAGTGCTTGATGCTGCTCTGTTCAGGGGGAGAAATCTATTACGGAAAATTAAAATGTTTTCAACCCACCTCAAACAAAACCACAAAAATATGTTCTATTTTATTTCAATTCACGTTGTTTCCTATTTTTTTTCTATCGATTAGGTGTCTATGTCGGACTAGGTAACTAGATGAACTCTGTGAATCAAAATTTAAAAGGGTCACGTCTAAGGTGACCAAACGATTTCAATAAAAAGATCACGTCAGAGGTGATCAATCAGTTTTAATTTAAAAGGATCACATCTGAGGTGATCAAAGGATTTATATAAAAGGATCATGTCTGAGATGATCATTGGTCATAACGTTCATTTATCAAAATTTAAATTTGAGTATGCGTAGAAATGGATGAAGTCAAACTCATGAGTATGGACCAATCGCACGATTGGACCATGAGTATGGACCAGTCACATGACTGGACCATAAGCATGGACCAGTCGCACGATTGGACCATTAAGTATGAGTAAAGCACACGAATGGACCATGAGTGAGCTAGTCATACGAATGGACCATGAGTATGGAGGGGAACCATGCTATGGATCATAAGATGAACCAATCGTACGACTGAATAAAGGAGTCTGAGTCAGTCGCACGACTGAACCCCAGTCGCACGACTGAACCCCAGTCCACGATTGATGAATCGTGCGCATGGGTCCAGTCGCACAATTGAGGCATAAACATGGGTCCATTCGCAGGACTGAATCCCAAAACAGTTAGACTCAGTCGGTCGTAAACCCTACCACTTCAAAATTTTTCAAAAAACCGCCCATTGCCCATACACCCTGCCAAAATTTCAAAAACCTGAGATTACACTCCGATTTCCTTTCTAACCATCAAGCGTTCATCTACGGGTACTTTGCAGAAGAAATCGGGATCAAATGACAGATTAATCGAACTTAAATGGGTCAAAATTGATAAAACAAAGAAACGGGACTAAAAACCTAAAATAGGCCACTTAAATTTAAATAATAAAGTTGATTTAAATTAATTTAAGTTTGTTTTCGGGTCCCTGCGGACCATATGAAACCTAAACACGATGTTTAATTTAACGTTTTGATGAAGATTCAAATCTAATGGTTCGAACAGTGCAAGACACGAATGAACAGGCTGATGAACTTCAGTCGCACGATTGAGCCAGTCGTATGACTCAGTCGCACGATTGAGCCTGTCGCATGATTCAATCGCACGATTGAATCAATCGGTGGCTCAGTCGCACGACTGACTCAATCGCACTGGTATAACATACGACTAAGTCTAGTCGCAGACTCAATCGTACGACAGAACTCAATTGTATGGTTCAATCGCACGATTGAACCAGTTTGTCTAAATATGTTCCAAGTCAATCGTTTATCTCTTATGAATGGAACTAATGTGCTGGTTTCTTGTATTGTAGAAAAAAAAGGCTGTTAGATGGACGATGAGCACCAAGCATAACATATGCGCTCATCTAGACACTACATCCCGGAATGCTGCTAAGTTCACCGAGATTATAGCCTTCCTACGAAGATCAAGGATCTTCAAGGCTATTTCTACTCCTTGCACTCCATATAGGTCGATCCAGCAGGCATTCTGGGAGAATGCTGTTGTCGACCGGTCTGCTAAGCCTTTCTGCATCTGGAGTTCTATCTTCGGTCAAGACATAGAGATCGGTGAAGAAGACCTAGGGCAAGTCCTGGAATTGGTGATGATGGAACACACCAACCAAGCTGCATCCCCTAAGGGTACGGGGATGCCTTCTCAGGATCAAGTACGCCGGCAACATAAATGCCAGGTGCTAAATAAGAGCAACATGTGCCCGCAATTCAAGTATCTGGCACATGTGATCCTAAAGTGCATAGCCTCCAGAAGAGGAGGATTTGATGAGCTATCCGACCAAATCCAGAATGCATACGTTGCAGGTATGAACCACTCGTTCAGTTTTCACGCATGTTCTTCCTACTGACGGGAAAACATTGAGGCTAAAGGCAAGGAAGGCTTTTGCATGTACCCATGATTCTTGCAGATGATCATAGACGAGAAGCTTCCTATGCTGCCAAAGGAGGAGGATGAT
>JABSNV010001129.1:0-46678 GCA_024085815.1 Flaveria linearis
ATCATCATCCTCTACTCACCAACAACAACACAAGAAGTTCAACCAGTCGCAACCTCTCATGACACGGGAAATTCGGGTGGATATCATGGAATCTTCCGAAGTGCAACAAATGTAAGTTTTATCACACTGGGCAATGCACAAGGAACACTTGCAAGAGGTGTGGAAAATTCGGGCACATTGCTAAAAACTGCAGGGTAAACTTCTCGGGAAAAACATCTCAGCACAACAAAACTATAATTAGACTGGGTGTTATGAATATGGTCAACCCGGTCATTAAAAGGGAATGTCCAATACTAAAAAGGAATGAAAACAACGGTACTACTGATAAATCTAAAGACAACAACAATGGTGATGGTGGCAGTGGTAGAGGCAGAGCTTTCATCATGGGCTCAGGTGAGGCTCGAAATGACCTTATTGTAGTATCTGGTAGATTCTCTATTAATGGATGTTATGCCTCTGTTTTATTTGACTCCGGTGCTGATAAAAGTTATGTATCCATAAAATTTAGCAAAGTACTAGGAATGGTACCTACTGACTTGACTTCTGAGTACGCCATAGAAATAGCCGATGGTAGGACGATGACAGCAAAACAAGTGTTTATAAATTGTAAGCTATGCTTTTCTGGGCGCATCTTCTACATAGACCTAGTTCCCGTCACACTCGGTAGCTTTGATATAGTAGTCGGGATGGATTGGTTATCCAAGAACAATGCTGAAATCATTTGCAAGGAGAAGTTGATCAAGTTAGCCATCTCGGATGACGAAATTCTTACAGTGGAAGGTGATAAGGTTGGTGCGGTGGTCGGCATCATATCATATCTGAAAGCTCAGAAATGTCTCAAGAAAGGACACTTTGCTTTGTTGGCACTTGTTACTAAAACGAAGATGGATGAAAAGCGTGTCGAAGACATTCCAGTTATGAGAGACTTTCCCGAGGTATTTCCCGAAGACCTACCTGGCCTTCCTCCACACAGACAGGTAGAATTTCAGATTGAGTTAGCACCCGGAGCAGCTCTGATCGCTCGGGCGCCGTACCGTCTGGCACCAAACGACTACAAGAGCTGTCTAAGCAATTGCAGGAATTGTTAGACAAGGGATTCATACATCCCAGCTCTTCACCCTGGGGAGCTCTGGTGCTTTTCATCAAAAAGAAAGATGGAACCTTCCGGATGTGTATTGACTACCACGAGTTGAACAAGGTGACGATCAAGAACAAGTATCCACTTCCGCGTATCGATGACTTATTCGACCAATTGCAGGGATCAAGCTACTATTCCAAGATTGATTTAAGATCGGGTTATCATCAGTTAAGGGTTCGAGAAGAAGAAATTTGGAAGACTGCGTTCCGGACACGTTATGGACACTATGAGTTCGCTGTAATGCCATTCGGACTAACCAATGCCCCAGTAGTTTTCATGGACCTCACGAACCGCGTCTTCAAGCCTTATTTGGATAAGTTTGTCATTGTCTTCATTGATGACATACTGATCTACTCTCAGAATAAGGAAGATCATGAGGAACATTTGAGAACCATTT
Source organism: Flaveria linearis (assembly GCA_024085815.1). Classification (NCBI taxonomy): domain Eukaryota; kingdom Viridiplantae; phylum Streptophyta; class Magnoliopsida; order Asterales; family Asteraceae; genus Flaveria; species Flaveria linearis. The sequence continues at coordinate 1,536 of JABSNV010001129.1, forward strand.
TGGATTTGTTGAGGAATGAACAACTTTATGCCAAATTCTCGAAATGCGACTTCTGGATGCGCGAAGTGCATTTTCTTGGGCATGTGGTGAACGATAAGGGTATACATTTTGATCCATCAAAGATCGAAGCAATCAAGGATTGGCCAGCACCGAAGACGCCTACTGAGGTGCGACAATTCCTGGGTTTGGCAGGCTATTACAGATGATTTATCGAGGGATTTTCAAAAGTATCACAACCTTTGACTGCTCTGACTCATAAGGGAACCGTTTACAAGTAGGGCAGCAAAGAGGAATCATTCCAGGTGCTTAAGGACAAACTCTGCAGCGTACCAATCTTAGCCTTACCAGAAGGAACTGATGACTTTGTTGTTTACTGTGATGCATCCATCCAGGGTTTGGGATGTGTACTGATCCAACATGACAAAGTCATAGCTTATGCATCTAGACAACTAAAGGTGCATGAGAAGAACTACACAACACATGATTTGGAACTGGAGCTATAGTGTTTGCTCTGCAGATTTGGAGGCACTACTTGTATGGAACCAAATGCACGATCTATATGGATCACAAAAGCCTCCAGCACATATACGATCAGAAAGATGAATATGTGGCAACGACGGTGGTTGGAATTACTGAATGATTACGACTGTGCAATCAAGTATCACCCGGGTAAGGCTAACGTGGTAGCCGACGCCCTTAGTCGGAAAGAAACATCAAAACCTCATCGGGTGCGCGGATTACAGATGACCATACATTCTGATCTACTTGTGCAAATCAAGGCTGCTCAATTGAGGCCTTGAAGACTGAGACCTGAAAGCAGAATCCATGCGAGGCATGGAGAAACAGTTGGAGATCAAAATAGATGGAATCCGTTACTTCATGGAACGGATCTGGGTGCCACTGTATGGGAATTTGAGAGAGCTGGTAATGGATGAAGCTCATAAGTCACGTTACTCGATTCACCCAGGTTCAGACAAGATGTATCAAGATCTAAAGGAGTTTTACTGGTGGCCGAACATGAAAGCGGAGATCGCCGCATACGTAAGCAGATGCTTAACTTGCTCTAAGGTTAAGGTGGAATACCAGAGACCATCCGGCTTACTCCAGCAACCTGAAATTCCAGTGTGGAAATGGGAGTAGATTTCAATGGACTTTATTATGAAATTACCCAGGACTCCCAGCGGATGCGACACCATTTGGGTTATAGTCGATCGCTTAATGAAATCCGCTCATTTTCTAGCAATCCGGGAGACTGATCGAATGGAGAAGCTGACACGTATCTACTTAAGAGAAATAGTCTCTCGACATGGTGTGCCATTATCTATCATATCTGATCGTGACGCTCGGGTCACTTCTATTTCTGGCGGTCATTGCAACGATCATTGGGAACGCGACTAGATATGAGCATTGCTTATCACCCGTAAACTGATGGTCAGAGTGAGCGTACGATCCAGACACTAGAAGACATGTTGCGTTCCTGTGTGATCTATTTGGCAGTAGTTGGGAGACTCATTTACCATTGGTCGAGTTTTCCTACAATAACAGCTACCACACCTCAATTAAAGCCGCACCATTTGAGGCACTGTATGGACGTAAGTGTCGATCACCTGTATGTTGGGCAGAAGTTTGAGAAAGCCAACTACTGGTCCGGAACTTGTGCATGAAACAACTAAAAAGATTATGCAAATTCGTAATCGGATGGCAGCGGCACGTGATCGACAGAGGAGTTATGCTGACAAGCTTCGTAGACCATTGGAATTCCAGATTGGCGACAAGGTACTCTTAAAAGTCTCACCGTGGAAAGGGGTAATACGCTTTGGGAAGCGTGGGAAACTAAGCCCTAGGTACGTTAGGCCATTTGAGATTGTCAAACGGGTTGGCCCGGTAGCCTATCAGTTGAATCTACCCGAAGAACTCAGGGGATACATGACGTGTTTCACACATCCAATCTGAGGAAATGTCTATCTGATGAATCACTAGTCATGCCATTGGAGGAACTAAAGATTGATGACCAATTACGCTTCATCGAAGAACCCGTTGAGATCATGGATCGAGAAATCAAAACCCTAAAGCGTAGTAAAATACATATTGTACGTGTTAGGTGGAATTCGAAGCGTGGACCGGAATTTACCTGGGAACGCGAGGACCAGATGAGGAAGAAGTACCCACAACTGTTCTAGGATCAGTCATCTATATCTTAAGGTATCACTTTTCTTGATATCATTCCTTTTAAATTTCGAGACGAAATTTCCTTCAACAAGGGGATGATGTCACAACTCTCGTGAAACCTTACGTCTGTGTTCTTGGATTCACTTCGGAAACGCTACCCCGACTCAGAAACCCTACCCCAACTAGGCTCTGGATAACTGATTTGTTTCTCCACTGGTCACTTGTTGCCGTTCATGTTCTAATTTTCAGGACGAAAATTTCTTCAACAAGGGGATGATGTGACAACCCGTAATTTTCAGGTTAACGTTGTTTTCTTTATCTAAATCCTTCCCATCGTATCGTGATTCGATTATTTTAATTCATTCATTAGGACCTAGGCCATTAATGTGAAATTTATATACGTTAAGTAAACTTAATCTAACAAACTAACTCATAACCTATGTATTAAACTAAGATTAACTAACTTATAATCAAAACTCCTTTTATATCTAGATAAGTGCAGGGACCAATTCTGCCATGTAGCAAAGTGAATGCTATACAAATATAACCTCACCCATAACCACCTTCCAATTCATCTTCTTCTTGACTCCTCGAAACACTAAAGCCGTCCGCTGCCGTCGACCCTTCTCACCCAAACTATACCTCTCGAGATAGCCCTGCCATTCGGGGAACTCACGAAAACGCCATGTTCTCTTGTTTTCTCGCGCACGACAGCGTTAACGACGACTATAACCATCGTAATTGTCTTTCGTATGGGTGGATTAACCTCGGTAATTCCTTGCTTGGATTAGGCGGATCAGCAAACACCCGACTCAACTAAGGTATGTTTCCGTATCTTTCACCCGTTGATCTCGTTTTTCGATTCGATTCGGTTCATTTCGGTTTCGTTGGGTTCATTACGGGCTGCGTTGATCGGTTTCGTAATCAATAGGCGATGTGTGCGTGTGCATCTTCTTTACATACACACTTTTCTGTGTATATATATTGTGTGTGTGTGTTCTGTGAACACACATATGTGTATGTGTGTAATCTATATGAAATTTAATCATGTGCATGGTTGTATGTTCATTGTTCATGTGTATGCATGTATATCTCTTGTATGTATGTTGTATGCGCAAATGTGTGTATAGAGGTTGATGCAGCCATGAACTTTGTTGGGGGACACATAAGAGCACATGGATGTGCAAGTGTGTGGGGATGCTATGTTTGTGTGCATGAGTTGTGTAATGTTGTGTGCAAAAATTTTTAGGTGCATGTGATTGCATGTGTGAATGTGTGGTTCTGTTTTGGGCAGTGGGTGTGAGTGGTGCGCATGATGCACATTTGTGCATGCGCATGAGTGGACGCATGAGAATGCATAAGGAGCATGTGGGCGCATGAAGGGGTGGGGTGTATTAGGCACATGAAGGGTTGGTGTGGTGTTTTGCATATGTGTGTATATATGTAGTAAATGTGTGTGTAGTATATATTATATATGTGTGTGCATTATATGCTCTGTGGTATCTACTACTATATTAATAAGCAACTCTTGAGGGCAAAGTTGTCATTTACTCAAAACTCTTAAATTTAAGAGTTTTACAACATGTCATGCTTCATGTACAAGCTTGTAAAGCATATTTAGCCTTTTACGGTTTGGTTAGGTTTACAAGTTTATAAAGCATATAAGCAGGTGGCCATTTATACTTTAAAAACAATTCAAACACACACACTACAACACTCACCAGCAGCAGAAAGAGAGAGAGAGAGAGACCTGTGGTGTGCCGGTGTGGGAACCGTCGGTGGTGGAGGCAGTGAGAGAAAGAGACCAGGTGGTGGAGACGGCGGCGGTGTTGTGATGGTTTGATGGGAGACGATGGTGGTGGAGCCGCTACTGATTAACCCTTGCCACTCTTAGATCTAGGGTTTCTACCTTCGAATTAGGACTTGGTTCTTTCTTCTCGCCCGTCAGCTCGCCAAACTCGGCGTCGATGTCATCGATGCAGGTTTTCCCACGTCATCCGAGGCTGATCTCGAAGCCGTGAAGCTAATCGCGCAGGAGGTCGGAAATGTCGCCGGAGACGATGGACATGTGCCGGTGATTTGTGGTCTCGCGAGGTGTAATAAGAATGATATAGATAAGTCGTGGGAGGCGGTGAAGTATGCCAAGTTTCCGAGGATTCATACGTTTATTGCGACGAGTGAGATTCATATGAAGTATAAGCTTAAGATGACGAAGGAACAGGTGGTTGAGAAGGCGAGAAGTATAGTGGCGTATGCGAGAAGTTTGGGGTGTGAGGATGTTGAATTTAGCCCTGAGGATGCTGAAAGGTATGTGTTGTGTATGATTATATGGTTTCTGGTGTTTGCTTGGTGTTTTGGTTAGAGCATAGGCAGATTACCGTGATTTGTAGCCCCAATTTTGGTTAATGTGGTTTTTGTTCTTTGAATTTCTCTAATTATGATCAGGGTTTCTCTGTGCAATGTGGATGTTGTGTTGTAAATTGCTGCTTATGGTTTTGCAGTTCTACTTTTGGTTATGATTTATTGAATTGAGTTGGTTTAGACAGCTAATGATATTCTATAAAGACTGTTTGCTTATGAATGATGGTGTTTTAACCAGTCATCTTGCAAAGTAATCGTTGTTCCTGCGAAAATCCCTAAAATGAAAATTTTGTTATCCGTTTGTGCTCAAAGTTGTTGGTTCTTGCAAACTATTGTTGTTCATGCAGAAGTTCTTAACTAAGACCAGTTTATTCATTTAAAATTGCTGTCTCTTTGAATTGTAGCACTTTTTTTGAGCTTCTTGGTTAGAACAAGTACAAAGAGTCGATAAAAAATTCTTACTTATTTGTCTGATTCTTGTAAAATATCAAATTTTCCATTTGATATGAGAAGGCAACCTGAGTTGACCCAATGACTGCTACACATTCTACGTATGCCCAGCTGAAGGCGAGTTCTTCTCCATGTCAAACAAAAAAAAATTTCGTTTCACCAAAACACTTGTCCAGAAATTGGATAAGAACTTTTATGGCCAAAGAATTTATCGTTTCACTAATATTCCATTTGTTTGCATATAAAATGATTTCGAGGGTTTAATGCTTTAAAAAGACCATCCTAGGTAAGCTAAACAAATTGATTAAAAGATTAATCTCTAATAAAACAGGGAAGCTAAACAAATAGCTTCAAAAAAGGTCATTCACGTTATGCTGATGATGCAGATGGTTCATGTATATCTCTGTTTTATAAAAAGTTGTGCTCTACTTGGGTATGTAAGTTATCTTTCTTTCTATATTGCTCATCAAATTCAAGAAATTTTATTATCAATATCGATTCCAGTTTCCACAGGACTTTATACTCCCCTGAAGGTTTCCAATGGAATGACAGTTTACATCTGGAGGTTATCTCTACTACAACTTCAGCTCATTATTGTTATGTTTTTTTAAACTGGTTTTGCAATTTGCAGATAGTAGTATGAAGAGCGTCCTGTTCGCTTGCACCACAAAAGACTGTGTTGATAGCTTGCCCTGTGGGGACGTGAGTGGAAAGATAACTCTAATCCTTCTGAAAGGTTTGGAAATGGCAAAATATCAATTGACATAGCCATTTGGATGTGAAGTAGGTTAAAAGATACAGGAAAGATAACAGGTCGGGTGGGTCAAACAGACGTGAAGTAGACAAGGTACTTTTCATAAGACCTCCTATATCTTTTAGAATTACTAATGATGTTATATGTGTTTATTGTATCTTCACATTGTTATTGTTCAAAAGAAAACATGTTCATAACAACAGTGCTGAAGAACACCCCGGTGAAGGTAAAAACAATGTTTGGTTTGAAAGTAAACATTCTGATCAAAAGTATTTGAACCTGCTGCTAATAATGTAGGTCTTGCAAAGGCAATTGTTGGAAGAAAGCAGATGAACCAAGTAAACCCAAAAAGTTGTCCCTAAAGATGTTGAGGTGAGTTCCTTGCACCAGATACACATGCATACACACATATATTATTAAACCTTTCTTCTATATGGGTTTTCTATCATCCGCTATTCTTTTATTTTAAAACTTATAATAGACATTGGCTTTTGCAAGAACATTGAGTGACCTGGTGGCCAAACATATTGGGCTGAATCATCGATCAATAACCCAATGCTGCTATCTCACATGCCCAGTTGAAGGTGAATTTCTTATCCATTAGAAAATGTCGGTTTCACTAATGAGATTATATCATTTCAATAATAATCTAACTTTTTTCCATATAAAATGGTTTTGGCAGTTTTACGCTCTAAAATTACCATTTTGAGTAACTTTTGATCACTTTGTCTTGTCTTCTTTTTTTAAGTTATTTTTGTGATTTTTTTCCATTCGATATAAAAAAGTAACCAGAGTTGACACAGGTAATGCAATTATTATTGATGAAAAAGATGAAACCCTTTTCAAGATTAGTTAATTTCACATTTTAATAAATTTACATGGGTTGTTTATACTTTCTTGAATGTCTTCAGAGGCAAATATTTGTACTTTGAGACCCCAGTTGGAGTAGGGTTCTCTTATGATTCCTCAAATTCATCTGCTATGAGGTTGTCACTGATGCTATAACAGGTATTGCTGGTGCTTCTACTTTCTGTTGAACTTTTGTTTAGTAACTTTAGTTATGTTCTTTATGCTCTAAAAAGGTTTTGTAAAAAAGAAGTAGCCCTTTTTTAGGAATCTTAAAAAGGTGTTCTTTTTAATGTTAAAATTAAAAGTTGTTTTCTTCATCTTGCTATCTACAATGCAGAAAGGGTTTTCTTCTTCATTCTTTTTTTTTCCTTTTTCTAAATTTATGTTTTTCTTTTTCAATTTAAAGCCAGGGACAATCTTGTGTTCTTGCACAAATGGTTCTTGAAATTCCCTTAATATCAGCAGTGGTATCTGTACATAACAGGAGAAAGTTATGCAGGTAATTATTGCATGTTTTAGTATAAGAAAATCCATTAATTTCTTGAATTTTCCTGTAAAAATGTTCAAGAATTTTGAATATTTAATGCTTTTGGGTTACGTTCTAGGTCTTATATACCACAACTAGCCGACTTATGGTAAATTCAACAAGAAGCAGAAGATTTCAATTTAAAAGGAATTGCTATAAGTGTTACCAGATGATCCTTATTCTTGTATTTGTAGTTTCATATCAGACAATTCTGTAGAACAGAAAGAATAAAAAGGACACAATTTCCTTTATTCCATTAAGATGTAAGTTTTAACTTATTAAATTTATTAATATTGTTCAATCTGTACTTCAGATATCAAAGAATTAATCAACCAAATCAAACAGCATTATGATTATTAGCAATGAGATAAAATTAAGAGTAAGTCAATTAGGATAATTATCTTCATTATACATCCGCAATGTACAGCGTTTGACTTTGTAAAGTCAACCTTTTCATTATTTAAAGTGTAAACACTATTTACAAGACCATAGTTAATTTATCTGTGTTAATGTCAAAATGGAGTTAGTAAATCCAGTTTTGAAGGATGGTTATGATAGTAATGTTGATTATACATTCAAATCCAGTTTGAAGTCAACCTTTCAATATTTTTCTGTCTTGATGTAAATGTGCAGCTAGGAAATCCAGTTTTGGAGTATGCTACCGATTTGAATTCGAGGGCGGAGTTTTTTTGGTCACATGGTCTTATATCAGATTCTACTTACAAATTGTTCACCTCCGCGTGCAATTACTCGCGCTATGTGAGTGAATATTACAGAGATTCGGTTTACCAATATGTTCAAAAGTTTACAGTGAAGTAAGCCGAGAAACCAGTAGATTTGTCGACAAATATGATGTCACTCTAGATGTTTGTATTCCATCAGTACTCTCAACATCCAAGATCATTTCACCTCAGGTACATATTGTTTAGCACCACATTGTATAAAAGTTACACAATGGTAAATTGCATATAAAACAAACATGCTTTCAGTAAAAAGATTGGGTCTTTTTATATAAAATACCAAACGCGATTTAAGAGTCGGCTTCTTAAAGGAGATTTTGACTTAAAAGCACATACCTTTTACGTGCATTTTGACTTAAAAACCGCCGCGCATCGCGCGGGTTTCCTACTAGTATATATGTATATATATCAGTTATCTTTGCATGTAGATTAGTAATCATGGGAATAATGGGTCTTATACACCTTTGAATGTGCTGGTGTATGAAAGGAAATCGACAACTATAACCGTAACCGAGTCGTGAACGCGAAACGTACACCTCTTACGTTTGTAATAAATAATTTATTAATTATATACATTAAATGGAACTAGGTAACTGGAGACTTAATTTCCCGTTTCTGCATTACTTTATCGTTGTGCTTTTGAGGTGAGTTTACAGCCCCACTTTCATATACCACTCTTTTGAGGGGAGAGAAACATGTGGTCTTACATAAACGATTTAATACAGTAGATTTTGTAATACTGCATATACATATTGCTATGGTGTATACTACGCCTCTTCGGACTGTTAATATGTTACTAGCGAGGTGATTGTTGGTAGATCTACTGGGTTTGCCCGGGCTAGTCGCGCTAGCTTGACTAGAGGTCAAACGGGTGAATGGTTAGCCTGTTTTACAGTGTTGTGGGGGGTTCCACAGCCGGGGCATACATTATTACTATTATTGTCAGCTCGGTCGCGACTTCATACACATAGTGATTGCTATGGGCTAGCTACCTATTTATATGATTAGATTACTAAATCTGGGAATTTCATTACTATTACTGTTTTCTGATAAACCTGTGAACTCACCAGTCTTTGTACTGACTTTAGCATGTTTTCTCTCAGGTCGTTGATGTGGCACGTTTAGGAGCACTACATCGACTGCATATCATTTGGGATTCATTTTTAAACTGATTTCATGGTTTATTTACATTTACATTATTTAAATTGGTTTGGGCGCGTGATTGCGCATTTTAGACAATTGTTAAATGTTTTCTGATTTCGCTTCCGCAATACATAAATAAATATTAGTTTATTTCATTACAATTAAGCAACTTATATGTTTTGTAATTATCGAGTCGTTTGGTGTAACTGGTGCTTATCTGAGATCCTGGTTATGTCACACGCCTGACGGTAAAACCCCGTTCGTGGAAATTGAGGTGTGACAATGTAAGGCAATGTTATCCAAGGCCTTGCCAGGTAACCCAAGTTGTTTGGAACGTTAAACAAGAGAAGATAATAACGAATAAGACCAAACCAATAAGTTGCTAGGAAAGACATTAGGTAACGCTAGGGTATGCATGGTGGCTTGAGGTAAAGCAACATATGTTAAGGCAGGGCTGAGTAAGACCAAACCAATGAATCATAAGGAAAGACACATCAGGTAACTTTGAGGCATGTCAGGTAGCCTAAGATGCCACTCCATGGCTGTAACCTGCTTACATCATCAATGCGTTTTTTGATTTGTATTAAATTGGATATACCTTAGTGGTACTAACACCTGCAACCTTAGTGGTACTATTATAATTTGAAGTTATTGTAGGTTGTGGGGAATTACAAATTTGACTATAATGATTGTATAATAACAAACATTATTGTCATTTGAAGCCTTTTTTTTATTTTGGTTATAATCTATTGTTGAATTATACTTGGAGTTAGGGATACATGGACTTAACTAAATCATGCAGAAATCATCTTACTAATCATTCTTGATGGCATAGGCAACGCCAATGTCAGGGATAGGTGGCGTAAGCAAGACGCGGGTATAGCCGTAATGCGAGAAAGCCCTTATAAGACAAGACAATGTTATGGATGAAGATTAAGACAGTAGGACCTTTGTAATAATAAGAGTTATGCCATTGTACATTCGAGTCTAACATAGTCTCCAAGGACGATCGCAGGATCAAAAGGTGACGGAACCAAACATGTATAAGTTAGAAAATTTAGAATTGAGGTTTACTATTAAGGGGAATGTCCTTTATAGGGTTTTGAAAATACGATGTTATCTTTCTACAACCAATAGGAAAAGTAAAAGGCTAGTAAAAGAAAGATAGGGGAACAGGAAAAATTGACACTAATAAAGTGGTAAAAGACAATTAAACCGTTACACATAAGTAACCTCTACCTAAAATCAAAGATAAGATAGGTTGGCAGAAGAGGATCCTTACCAAAATAAGGAAACATAATAGTTCCCTTCTAGTCCTTGGGAAGCATCTTCAAGTATAAATAGGAAACTTAACATTCAGGTAAGGCATCAAAACAACTCATACCACATACCTTTATTTTCTTAACAAACTTCCAAGAACCCTAAACTGATTCTCATGCTGGAGGTGGATCGCAGGGACCCTTCCCTGCGGTCAGCCTAACGGTTTGCTTTCTTGTTAACAGATCCCTTCGAAGAAACAATAGTCGGTGGAGGAACCGGTTCTAGTGCAGTAACAAGTGGCGCCCGCCTGGGGTAAAATTTGCACTTGTTTAAACGTAACATTGTCCCATCTCCTAGTTTGTCTTAACCAAAAAAATTTTTTTTGATGGTGCTCAAGAGAGTATGTCCCCAACGATACTTGGTTAGGGAAGAAATCCCTCCTTCAAAACAACTTGAATTTCTACCAGTCATTAAAGACATGACTAATTTGACTCCAAAAGGGGTCTGGGGAATTTCTCTCGATTCTTGGAACTAAATAATGACTACGGGAACTACTTCAACATCCTCTACACTCAATGAGGAACCATCTGGTGAATGTGCTTCATAACCTCTCTCTGGCCAGAGCTCAAGTGCGGAACCAAGCAACAAAAGCCAAAGCTCACTCCACCCTGAGTCACCAAGGCCTGTGAGTGACAAAGGGAAAAGGAAACTAACTCCTAAGGATATTGAGGAGGAGGAAAGAGAGAGGAAGATGAAGCTAAGGAGAGAGAGTTCAAGTGGGTTCTTAGGCTTTATGAAATCTCCAATCAGGGTTGCCCCAAGGCCAAACACTCAAGATGATGAGTTAAGGAAAGCCAGATTGAACTACTTGGGGATCAGGAACTACAACATTAATGAACACATCTCTCTTCCCTTAGAAGAGCTAAATGAATTGGTTAATAATGATTTATCAAAGGAGAGGAAGGAGGCAGAGGATGCAGAATGCTCCTCAAGATTAAGGAAGAAAGAAGAAGAAAATACACTACAAACATGCTTTTACCCTCTCCCTAGTTCAAGAAAGTCCTGAGACAGAGGCTGTGGCAACTGAGAAAAAACCTCAGATAGACAAGAAAGCAGACAAACAAAGTATGATCAACTACCTGAGTGTCATAGGTCTCTATCGAGCATCTGTACTTCTTCCCTTATCATACGAATACATAGAGTTTGAATACATCAAGCAGCTTGAGCAACAAGTAATAAAAGAACAAAAAGCTGCTAAGAGAAAGATGAGGGAAGAAGCTACAAAGTCAAGAGTCATCATCCCAAAAAAGTCAAAAGAAGTTTGCTGAGCACATTAGGGTGATCAAGCAGGAGGCTTGGTCCAATGTCTCTATCCACCATGGATGAGCACATTAGGGTGATCAAGCAGAAGATTAAAAAGGATGAGCTTGTTGACTTGCATTCTCTACCAAGTTAGGCAACATCAGAAGTTGAGGTCAAGGTTGAACCATAAGAGACAACATAACCTGGACCTAGTGTTGAACCACAGTCAACTTCATCTTCAAATCCATAGCAAGGTGCTTATCCCTCTCCATCTGAACATGTGAAGGAAAAGGACCCAAATGAGGTAGACATTCAAGAATAACCTGGTGCTGAAGGCTAGACTCCTCAGTTAATGTTGGAAAAAGGAAGAAAAGGATGGCCATGAAAAGGACATAAAGAAGAGGAAGAAGTCCAAGGCATCTGACTACACACCTCAAGATGAGTCAGAGCATCCTGAGGTAACTCAAAAATAGGTTGCTCAATCAACTCCAAACTCATGTGGAGCCTCTTGCAGCTGGGAGACCCATCTTGTCATGGATTTTGCTGCAAATCCAGACAGATGGTATGTTATTAGAGATCAAGGAGGTCAAGATGTCTACTTCTTTCAAGACAAACTTGACCTTCCTCTGCATGATCTCTATGACATGAGGAGATACTTTGAGAGTTTGAGGGATCCTAACCAACTGATAAAGAAAGGAATGGTCTTGATCCCGGTGAGGACTATCAACTGAAGAAGAACAAAGCTCAAAAGTATCTTCTGTTTTGGTAGCATCAGCCTAGGGGAGTTTGTAAGGTTTACACTTAATGACTGATGCAACCAAAGCAATAAAAGAGCTCTCAGCATGCATGCATGAAGATACAAAGTAGAGTACTTCGGATGTTTTTACACAACTCAAAGAAAATAAGTTAAATGTAAAATTTTCTAAAGCCAATTGACAAAATCTTCCAAAGCCAAGATGAAGTCTTCTGAAACTTTAGAGACAAAATCTTCCGAACCCAAAGACTGATTTCTTCTGAAGACAGAGAGAACATAAGCTTTCTGTGACCACCGTTTGACAAAAAACTGAATAACTTTCCGTTGCCACTCTAAAGACCCACCAACTTAGATAAGTTGGTGAAAAGGTCCATGCTTTTATCAACTATTGATTATGGTCTTTGGTCTGTAACTTTATACTTTTGTACCTTTATCCTTTTTATTATATTGGATGTGAGTAATGGCATGTCATAGTCAGAAGCCAAAAGGCAATCTACCTTTTGACTATACATTGATCTTGTTGTCTAGATTAGTGTTTCGAGCTGGCTTCGAAGTATAGCTGGCTGCAAGATGTAGTATAAAGTATCTCAGGTTTATGTATTTATCTTTATGCTTAGTAAAACTTGTAATACAACTTGAGAGGATATACAACATTCTTGAAAACCAAACTTTATATATATATACATACATATATATATATATATATATATGGATATATACATATATATATATATTGTGTGTGTGTGTGTGTATGTGTGGCGGGTATATATATATGTGTGTGTGTGTGTGTGTATGTGTATATATATATGTGTATATATATATCTATATGTGTATATACATATAGGGTTAGGATCATTACAGAACCACTTTTTATTTTCAGAACTACAGAACCATTGATTTACATAAATGTATATTAAGTCTGGTAATAGTTGATCTGTTTTACATATGTGTATATCAGACATGAACAATAAACTAAAAAAAACAACTAATATCATCAGGTTTAACTTACATCTATGTAAACCAATGGTTTATAATTTACATTTATGTAAGTCAATGGTTCTTTGGTTCTGAAAATAAGAAATGGTTCTGTAATGATCCTGATCATATACATATATATATATGTATATATATGTATATATATGTATATATATATATCTGTGTGTATATATGTATATATATGTATATAATATATATGTGTGTGTGTATATATATGTATGTGTATATATATATAAATATATATATATATATATATATATATATATATATATATATATATATATAGATATATATAGATATATAGACGTACATATACACATATAGATACACTCACACATATATATACATATATACATATATATACATATATATACATATATATACACATACATATATATATATATATATTATAATATATATATATATATGTGTATGTATGTATAATATATGTATGTATATAGATCTATATATATGTATATTATACATATACATATATAATATATATGTATGTATGTATATAGATCTATATATACACATATATATACACACACATATATATATATATATATATATATACATATATATATATACATATATATATACATATACATATATATACATACATATATATATATATATACATATATAGATATATATATCTATATATATATAGATATATACATATATATAGATATAGATATATATATATATATATATATATACACATATATATATATACATATACATACATATATATACATATATATGTGTATATATACACACACATATATACACATACATATATTACATATATATATGTATATATTATAGATATATGTATAGATATAGATATAGATATATATATATATATAGATACACACACACATATATATATACATATATATACATATATACATGTAACACCCGGAAGTTTGGCTTTTTGGAGTGTCATGCGACTGAGTCTCAGTCGCATGGAACTCATGCGACTGGGGGGACCAACCGCATGGAGCTTGGACGATTGAAGGTTCAACCGCATGGAACTCATGCGACTGGAGGTCCAGTCGCATGGTGTTCAGGCGACTGGAGGCCCAGTCGGCTGGTGTTGGGGGCAACTGAGCTGTAGCTATAAAGGAGGGGCAGCCATCTCCCCTCCCCACACTTGCACACTTCAGTCGGGAAGAAGAGCAGAGAGATAGAAAAGAGTGACAGAAGAGGCAAAAGAAAGAAAGGCGTGATTCGGGCGTGAAACTTGTCGAGCAACTAGCCCAAACGGAGCTCTTCATCTCCTACTTGCTTATGTGAGTTCTAGGACCCCTCATTTACTTGTTTTCAGTGATTTTTGGGTTGGAACACATATAAACCCATTTTTGAAAAAGTGTATGTTTGACCTATTTGGGTGAAATCTTGTGTAATATGTTTAAGTTATGATTTAGGACTTGTATATGCATGTATGATGCCCTAGTATGAATCCCTGAGGTTTGGGAGGGCTAATTTAGGGTTAAGATGAGTTTGGAAGGGTTTGAAGGCCGTAGGTCGCGGCTGCAGTTCGTGATGAACTCCAGTCGCTGCCCAGTTAAGGCTAGACGACTGGAGAGCCAGTCGCATGATTGAGGAACGACTGATATTCAGTCGTACGACTGAGGTTTAATCACACGACTGGACGCCCAGTTGCATAAATGCTCATTTGCCTAGTGCCCAATCATACAACTGAGTGTCCAGTCGCATAGGGGCTCATTCGCATTAGTCCTAGTCGCACGATGCTCAATCGCCTAGTGTTCACATGCACGATTGTATGCCTATTCGCCTGTTTGCCCAATCGCACGATTGTATGCCTATTCGCCTGTTTGCCCAATCGCACGATCCAGTCGCATGGACGCCATGCGACTGAAGTATGTCCAATCGCTCGAATAGGGCTGTTGCGTATGAGGAGAGAGACGGTATTGTATGTATAGGCATAATGTATGTATGATAAGTATGATGTAGCCTTATATGATGGTAATGACTCATGATCTGTAAATATCGATGTTCCTTATGTCGATGTATGTTTATCTTTTCTTGACTTTACGTGCTATGTTAATGAATGAAACGAAAGTAATAAGAACGTAAAGTGAAAGATAATGAAAGAGGAACATGATGAGTGAATGCATGCATTAATGAAAGAACGAATGAATGTAAGAAAGGCTTGCAAGCAAATGTATGGAGGTGCACACCCCTGGCAGGTGTTAGCTTAACGGTGTGCGGGTTAGCTATGCACATTGGGGTCAGTCTTTGTGATTGACCATATGTATGGGATCCTTGCCGCTTACCTCAGGTGACTGGATCAGCTTCGTGCACAATGTTCGTGGTTGATCACCACAGGTCCAGCATCAGCTTCGTGCACAATGTTCGGGGTATAGCATATGGCATTGATCCAGAATGAATGAAAGAAGATAAGTGGTGCATGTACCTACCCTAGGTGACTGGATCAGCATGTGTGCACAACGTTCGTGATTAATCATCATAGGTCCAGCACCGGCAGTAATGCATGATGTTCAGGGTATTGTACATGTCACCGGAAGTAATGAACGTACGAATGAATGTAATGAACGCATGAATGGAAGAAATGATCATACGTAAGTAATGAATGTATGAATGACATGAATGTACGAACGCAAGTAATGAATTGTAAAAGCTTTTATGATGAAATGAGAATGTACTTTTATCAATTCCGCTGCTTTATTTTGCTTAGTAAAATGTAAATTATGTGTTTGATGTGCAATGAATGACCAACTGTGAGGTGCTCGGGAACGGGGCCTTACAAGTTGGTATCAGAGCCAAAGTTTAAGTGAAACGGGTAAATTTTCAAAATAAACCTTAACTTAAACTGAAAATGGGACAGAAAGGGGAAGAATGCCATTCGAGTAGCTACGTGCCATCAGGTATTTTCCTAAAGATTAACTGGTATTATGTGCGCATGCAATGTGGTATATGTGTACTGTTAGACTTAGATACTAATGTAGTCAGGACAGGTAATGCTCGGGGTACGAAGAGTAAAGTAAGTGGCTAATCACAACTGGCCACTGTAATTAGGGACTTACTATACTTGACATAAACTGAGCTACTTCCTTGAATGACCGTGTCGGCGTTTGAATCTTTTAGTGTGATAGAAGATGGTCGGTGGTAGATCATCTAAAGTTTCACGAGGTGGTGGACGTGGTACTGAACCGCGGGCCACAAGAGGAAGACCGAGAGTGGAGAAGGAGGTTCCTGATGAACCTGAAACCACTCATCAGGAGGGGGTAGATGAGAGCGCTGATCTAAGGGCCTCGGTAAAAGAGGCAGTGGTCGAAGAGGTGCATCAGGTCATGCAGACGATTTTACCGTCTGTAGTGACCGAAGTGATAAAGGCTGTACGCGAAGATGAAAGACGAGGGAGGAACCGGTCCTCAGGGAGACAGCAGCAAGAAGATCCGGAAACGGTTCTTTCCGACGATGAAGAGGAAGAAGGGGAGGAGCCTGTACGGGAGACAACATCGGGTTGTAACTACGGGGCGTTATGAGGTGCAAGCCCCCTACTTTTGACGGTACTGGCACCGCTGCTGCTGCTCACCAATGGCCAATGGTAAGAACAATGGAGGTTGTCCTTGATATTAGTGGGTGCCAGGAGGACAAAAAGGTGAAGTTTGCTACCCACTCTTTCACTGGTTCGGCTTTATGCTGGTGGGACAACATAGTCCAAGCCAAAGGTAGCAGGGCCATTGGAAGAACGAAGTGGTCCGAGTTGAAAAGGATGGTGATCGAGGAGTTCAGTCCTCGTCGGGAAATGGATAAAGTTGAGAGAGAGTTCCTGCAGTTGGAGGCGGGGACGATGACCCACCAACAGTACACCACGAAGTTTAACGAGATGGCGAGAATGGTGCCGGATCAGGTGACGCCGGTGTCTCGAAAGATTAATCGATATATTCAGGGGCTGCCAGCTGAAATTCGTTGGCACCTAATTTCTGCTCGACCAAGTACCTTTAGGTCGGCAGTGGATTTGGCAGGGAGATTATATGATGAACGGGCTGTGGTGGTGAAGGCTGAGGGTAGTAAGAAGGGAGGTGGTGAGAGAAATTGGCATGGGAAGAGGTTTCGTCGAGATGATACTTCGACGAGTAACAAGAAGGCACGGGTGGATGATCTCCGTGTGGTCTCGTCAGGTGCAGGGTCGAGAAAGTATGGGAAATGTGGGAAGGAGCACGGTGGCGAGTGCAGATGGGGGTTGAATGTTTGTTTTAAGTGTGGGAAGACAGGGCATATGGCCAAGGATTGCCGGACAGGCAAATGTTTCAATTGTGGGGAAAGTGGTCATATGAGCAGAGACTATAAGAAGCCGAGGGCTGAGGGTTCGGGGGCGAAGAAGACGGGAAGTGAAGGGCCAAGGGCAAGTGCTAGGGCGTTCACGGTGACACAAGAGGAGGCTAGAACGGACCCTGATGTTGTGTTCGGTACGTTCTTGGTGAACCAAACTTCAGCCTCTGTATTATTTGATTCAGGTGCCAGTAGGTTTTTATTTCTGTTGTTTTCTGTGCCAAACTGCCTGTTAGAAGTAGACGTGTCAACGTACCGTTTGATGTAGAAACCGCGATAGGAAAGTCTACCAGGATTTCCGAGGTGATAGAGGGTTGTGATGTGGAATTAGAGGGCCGTAAATTTCCGGTTAGACCCTTTGCGATGACTTTAGGTGGGTTCGATTTGGTGCTTGGGATGGATTGGTTGCTGGACTTTGAGGCGAACATTGTGTGTCGCAAGAAGATGATTCATTTGACAGCGCCCGACGGTAGTTCAGTGATAGTTTATGGTGATCGGGTTACTACAATTCCGAAGGTGATCTCAATGGATGTGGCGGGAAAGTGTATGAGGCGTGGGTGCAGCGCCTACTTATGTTATGTAAAAGATGTAGAAACGCTAACACCACAACTATCCGATGTTCCGGTTGTGTGTGATTTTCCAGTCGTGTCCCCGGAAGACTTATCGGGATTGCCACCTGACCGAGAGATCGAGTTCCAGATTGACCTGATACAGGGTGCTCAACCTGTCGCCAAGGCACCGTATCGATTGGCTCCTACGGAAATGAAAGAGTTGATGGAGCAGTTGCAAGAACTGCTAGATAAGGGGTTCATAAGACCGAGTATCTCACCTTGGGGTGCTCTGGTCCTGTTCATAAAGAAGAAGGATGGTAGTATGAGGATGTGCATCGACTACCGCGAGCTGAATAAGTTGACGGTAAAGAACAGATACCCCTTGCCAAGAATCGATGATTTGTTTGATCAGCTTCAAGGCGCCAGTTGGTTTCACGAATAGATCTTCGATCGGGTTACCATCAGCTAAAAGTAAAGGAACAGGATATCCCTAAAACAACCTTTCGTACGCGCTACGGTCACTACGAGTTTCTTGTCATGTCTTTTGGGTTGACCAATGCGCCGGCTGCTTTTATGGACCTGATGAACCGGGTGTGCCGCCGATGTTGGATAAGTCAGTGATTGTGTTCATCGATGATATCCTGATTTATTCGAAGAGCAAGACCGAGCATGCTAGACACATTCGAGAGGTTCTGGAGACGTTGAGGAGGGAGTAGCTGTATGCTAAATTCTCCAAATGCGCCTTCTGGTTGCGCGAAGTTCAGTTCTTGGGTCACGTGGTGAATCCGAAGGGTATTATGGTCGATCCGGCAAAGGTGGAAGCGGTAATGCAACGGAAGTCTCCGAAGACGTCATCCGAAATCCGAAATTTCTTGGGTTTGGCGGGCTACTACCGAAGGTTTATCCAAGACTTTTCCAAAATTGCTTCTCCACTAACCAAGTTGACCCGGAAGGACGTGAAATTTGTATGGGGTCAAGCTCAGGAAAAGGCGTTTGAAGAATTGAAAGCAAGGTTGACCCAAGCTCCTGTATTGGCATTACCCGATGGAAGCGAGGACTTGGTGGTTTATTCTGATGCTTCCTATTCGGGGTTGGGGTGTGTGTTGATGCAAAGAGGAAAGGTTATAGCCTATGCATCCCGACAACATAAAGTTCATGAGGTTAACTACCCCACTCATGACTTGGAGCTAGCAGCTGTGGTCTTTGCATTAAGATTTGGAGGCACTATCTCTATGGAACGAAGTGCACCATTTTCACCGACCACAGGAGCTTGAAGTACTTCTTCGAGCAAAAAGATTTAAATATGAGGCAGAGGTGATGGTTGGAGCTGATAAAAGATTATGATTATGAGATCCATTACCATCCGGGCAAAGCCAACGTGGTGGCGGATGCCCTTAGCTGAAAGGAGAGGCCCGAGCCAATTCGGGTGAAAGCTTACCAGCTGATTATGACCTCGGATGTGATGAAGCAAGTCAAAGAGTTTCAAGATGAGGCACTAAAGGAAGATCATCTTAACTCAGAAAGAATGAGAGGTCTGGTCACGGAGTTGGGTGAAAACACGTTTGGTGTTAGAACCCATTTTGGGCGGATGTGGATTCCTCGTCTTGGGGATCTACGAGGGAAGATTATGGACGAAGCCCACAAGACTCGATACTCCATGCGAATGGTGGGGACCAATCGCATGGAGCTTGGACGATTGAAGGTTCAACCGCATGGAACTCATGCGACTGGAGGTCCAGTCGCATGGTGTTCAGGCGACTGGAGGCCCAGTCACCTGGAGTTTGGGGGCGACTGAGCTGTAGCTATAAAGGGGGGCAGCCATCTCCCCTCCCTACACTTGCACACTTCAGTCGGGAAGAAGAGCAGGGAGAGAAAAGAGGGACAGAAGAGGTGAAAGAAAGAAAGGCGTGATTCTAGGACCCCTCATTTACTTGTTTTCAATGATTTTGGTGCTGGAACACGTATAAACCAATTTTTGAAAAAGTGTATGTTTGACCTATTTGGGTGAAATTTTGTGTAATGTGTTTAAGGTATGATTTAGGACTTGTATATGCATGTATGATGCCCTAGTATGAATCCCTGAGGTTTGGGAGGGCTAATTTAGGCTTAAGACGAGTTTGGAAGGGTTTGAAGGCCGTAGGTCGCGGCTGCAGTTCGTGATGAACTCCAGTCGCTGCCCAGTTAGGGCTAGACGACTGGAGAGCCAGTCGCACGATTGAGGAACGACTGATATTCAGTCGTACGACTGAGGTTCAATTGCACGACTGGACGCCCAGTCGCATAAATGCTCATTCGCCTAGTGCCCAATCGTACGACTGAGTGTCCAGTCGCATAGGGGCTCATTCGCATTAGTCCTAGTCGCACGATGCTCAATCGCCTAGTGTTCATACACACGATTGTATGCCTATTCGCCTGGTTGCCCAATCGCACGATCCAGTCGCATGGAGGCCATGCGACTGGAGTATGTCCAATCGCTCGAATAGGGCTGTTGCGTATGAGGAGAGAGATGGTATTGTATGTATAGGCATGATGTATGTATGATAAGTATGATGTAGCTTTATATGATGGTAATGACTCATGATCTGTAAATATCGATGTTCCTTATGTCGATGTATGTTTATCTTTTCTTGACTTTACGTGCTATGTTAATGAATGAAACGAAAGTAATAAGAACGTAAAGTGAAAGATAATGAAAGAGGAACATGATGAATGACTGCATGCATTAATGAAAGAACGAATGAATGTAAGAAAGGCTTGCAAGCAAATGTATGGAGGTGCACACCCCTGGCAGGTGTTAGCTCAACGGTGTGCGGGTTAGCTACCCCGAAGGATGCACATTGGGGTCAGTCTTTGTGATTGACCATATGTATGGGATCCTTGCCGCTTACCTCAGGTGACTGGATCAGCTTCGTGCACAATGTTCGTGGTTGATCACCACAGGTCCAGCATCAGCTTCGTGCACAATGTTCGGGGTATAGCATATGGCATTGATCCAGAATGAATGAAAGAAGATAGGTGGTGCATGTACCTACCCTAGGTGACTGGATCAGCATGTGTGCACAACGTTCGTGATTAATCATCACAGGTCCAGCACCGGTAGTAATGCATGATGTTCAGGGTATTGTACATGTCACCGGAAGTAATGAACGTACGAATGAATGTAATGAACGTATGAATGGAAGAAATGATCGTACGTAAGTAATGAATGTATGAATGACATGAATGTACGAACGCAAGTAATGAATTGTAAAAGCTTTTATGATGAAATGAGAATGTACTTTTACCAATTCCGCTGCTTTATTTTGCTTAGTAAAATGTAAATTATGGGTTTGATGTGCAATGAATGACCAATTGTGAGGTGCTCGGGAATGGGGCCTTACAACATACACACACACACCCTCACACACACACACACACACAACATATATATATATATATATACACACATATATATAAATATATATATATATATGTATATATATATATATGTATATATATAGATCTATATACATAAATATATATATACATACATATCTATATCTATATCTATACATATCTATATCTATATCTATATCTATATATATATATGTATATATATATATATGTGTATATAGGGTGGGGTTAATTTGAGAACCCTTCCTTTATGTCAAAACCATTTAACCCATCCTTGTACCGTTGATCTGAAAAGTTAGTTTTGATCTAAGGGACATGATTATTTGTAATTAAATAAATATGTGTTGCAGGTCTCAATTCCTCTTTGAAGCGTAAATATGTAATTTGGCTGATGCCTTGAAATAATAAACCCTACAAAAGGTAGTGTGCTCCAAAAGCAACTGTCAAATCACTCAATCTTCACAACCACCCCCTTTTCAAATTTCTTCCTAACCGTAACCATTGAAAGCATTGAAATATTCCATACTCTCGAAACATTCCAAATTTTACACATGAGAAATCGAGAGAACTGAAGGCTGCGAAGCAATCCATACTCGGTATGTGGTTCCTTGGTCGCGTGTTCCTTAAAACATCGACAGGAAGGTTTTCGAATTTCCAAATTGAAAATCGATTTGGGTTTATCTTCAAATCGACGGAAAGCAGTGCATACGAAACAACCCATATTCGGTCTGTGGTTCCTTGGTCGCGTGTTCCTTAAAACATCGACAGGAAGGTTTTCGAAGTTCAAAATTGAAAATCGATTTGGGTTTATCTTCAAATCGACGGAAAGCAGTGCATACCAAAAGAATTTTCATTTTGTTTCAGAAGAAGAACGAGGGGATGAAAAAGGTAAGTCCTTTAATTTGAGAACCCATGGACTTTGAAATTGTTTTCGTAATTGTAGTTTGGTACTTAATTTTGTGAAATTTGGTTAATTTCATGTTCTTTGCATCCAAAACCTCCGACGGTATATATGATTTCTCTTATGTTGTTGTTCGAATTGCTGCAAACCCTAGAAAATGTGCTTTCGTTTTCGTTTTAATGGGACATTGATTCTTCAAATGAAACTGAGGAAAACTGTTAGGTTAGGGAAGATTCAATGTCGGCCAATGTTACTTACATTACCTATGAATATAGGTTCTGCTTGGTTTTAAGATTCGTTTTGTTTACAGGAAGTTAAAAGTAGAGGAACAACACAGATAAAAGTGATAAAACATATTGTTAGTAATGTATTTTTGGGAGATAAGCATATATTTGGTTATTCATGAAGTTACAATTTCGAATTTAGAATTTGAGGTATTACTTTTGGTTGTAAGTTAAAGTACTTAGACTGAATATCGAATCTTGTTTTGTTATAAGTCACTATTCTTGGTACATATCGGTGGTTGCAATTTACTGTAGTAGTACGTGGACAAGTATGTACGAATTTGTATTTACATTAAAACCCCTGTTACTGGTAACCTAAGAAATGCAGGTCATTAAAGGTATTACTATCGGTTTTAACTTAAATTAGTTAGATTGTATATCGTAGCCGGTTTTGTTATAAGTAAGTAGTCCTGTTACATACTGTTGAGTACATGAACAACAAACATAAACGAAGTTGTGGTATTAATTTGGGTTGTAAATGTGGACAAGTATGTAAGAATGCGTATCTACATGTAACCACATGTTAGTGGTCACCGAAAAAATGCAGATCTATGAAGTTGGTATTACTTGGGGTTGTAAGTTAAACTATTATGTAAGAGTAGGTGGACAAGTATGTAAGAATGTGTATTTACATGTAATCACATGTTACTGGTAACCAAATAAAATGTAGTTCATCGTAGGATTAAGGTGAACAACTATGTAAGAATGTGTATTTACATTTAACCACATGTGACTGGTAACCCAAGAAAATGCAGCTCATTTAAGGTGGGTGTGTGTTTGTTTGCAAAGGCCTAAATTTATAGACCCAATTGTTTCTGTAATAAACCTTAAACAGAATTGTTAACCATTCATCTTTAAAGTAAATGTTCATGTAAGTGGCAGAAATTTTTTTAATTAAATTATTCAACATTGCAGGCCTCCATAACCCTTATAAGGGTATGCATGTAATTTAAAATTTGTAACTCTACATAGTTAACCACGACCCAAAGGTAACCCACACATTTATGAAATTGACATCCAACTGAAATTCAATTTTTATAATTCAACTAAGTATGTTCCCCAACCACTAAGAAAAACTACACTGATTGTGGAATCTTTACAATGAGACATATGGATATGTTCATGGGAAAAACAAGGTCACAGTTTGACTGCGGGTTCAAGACTAACGAAAGAGCATTGAAGTCCCAAATTAAAATTCTGAGGAAGAAATACGCAGCTAGAATAGTGCTCTCGGATATAAACGTTCACAAGGAGAAAGTGCTGGAGGACGCTTACAATCTCAAAGGTTAATGAAATGTGGGGATGGGAATATTTTATCATGAACAATGAAAAAAAAATGGTATGTATTAGATGTTTAATGTCATGTAATGTTAAACAAGACTTGTATTGGCATGTAGAAATATTTTGGAACGAATGGACTGTGGAATGTTTGAAATGCGTTTGATGTATTACAAAAAAAAGTAGTTGTTGTCTACCTTTTGTGATAATGAAAGAATGTAACCAATCATAATATGAAGTTAACTGATGTAGGAATAGATACAAAAGGTAACATTGTGTACATGTCTTTCAAAAAAGGTTATTTGATGTATTAAATATAAGAGGAAAGTGGGTGTAAGACTTACAAAACCGTTCCTATATGAATATAAGTTGCTGTAAACAATACGTACAATAACGCGTGTTGGGCGGGTGAAATTACGAGAATATATATATGCTAGCCTTAAGGAACATATGTTGTATAATGAAACACATAAATTTAATTCATGAAAGTTAGTGAAGCTCACATTATGTGTCTTGCGTGATGTATTTGACGGCAATTGAAAAGTTGAACTGGTAATTACAATTACATGTAATATAATGTAAATAACATGTACTTTCATGTAATTTGATGTACAGTTGAAAATTAAAAATATGTGGTAGATCATGTATACTAGAGACCAAAAGTGTAATGTAATAACATGTAAATAGATGTATGAAAAAATGTATTACCATAAATGTAAATTCATGTAATTACCTGTAAAAAAATTAACACAACATAAAAAAACCGCTGAACTATTTCGTGAAAATTCATTTACTGTTTCGAAGAAAATCAAATATAGAAAGAAAAAAAAAACTGACATTCGATGAGGATATAAAAAAAACAAAAATTATTATTAGACATGGTTATATAGACTTACAGAGGCTGATGTTGCAATTTTTTAAAAAATGAACATGCACCTGCAATAACATGTAACTTCATGTAATTACATGTAAAACAGAAACCAAACCCGAAAAAAAAAATACTTAACTGCTTAAAGAAAATTATTTTTAATTGTTTCCAAAAATCACATATACAATGAAAAAAAAACATTCAATTTCATTTGAGGACAAAGAAAACCATAAACACATAACATCATATTTAAATATATGGTTCTTACAAAGTTTTAATAATCAAATGATGTTTCATAAAACCATATGCATGCGTTGCCCCAAGACAAATCTATAAGGGAAACCCAAAAACATATGGCAAAGAAACATAATGATCTAACATAACAAACAACCCTACACAAAAGATATAAAGTCATTGAAATAGGAGAACAACTTCCGTTACCCCACAATAAGATAGTGGTAACCAAAAAAATAGACCAGATGTGTCTGCGATAAACTAGAGGGTTGGGACGGGACCTCCCGGCTTAACCTTCTTGTGGCAGTTCCTAGAATCATGGTGAGTATACTCATTACATATTTTGCACAACCTTGGCTTCTTCATACTCTTCTCGATAGCTTTCTCCCCCGGTCCAATTAATCGTCGATTGGTGCCACATCCCTTGTTTCTAATACCTTGAGGTGCTGTTAAATTAACTTCAGCTACATCTTCAACACCAACAACCATCTTGATAACTTCGTTCCTACTGTTACAACTATTTACTGTTGGTTGTTTAATTAGCTTGAATTTCCTCCTTGATTTCCTTTAACTTTGTAGCTAAACCAGATAACCCATCAATGTTGTCCCTTAATTTATCGACACAATCATTCACAAACTGCAATACATCATTCCTTAAAACCGCTTGTTCGCTCGTGTCAACTGTGAGCCTGTTCTGCAAACTAAATACCTGAGTAGGGAGACTTTCACGATACCAACGAGGAGATATATAAGCATCTGGAATTTCTATCACTTTGTTTAAACGCAAAACGCAGAAAATGTGTCTGTAAAGATAACCCATCCGCGTAAAACCCATACATGAACACTCGTAAGACTTGGTGACCAGATGATGATAAACTTGAAAATTAAATAAATAACTACTCAAACACACAATACTTAATTAAAAATTAATTTAACAGGTCACACAAAAAAAGTGTAATATAAATGGTTTGAATGTAATTCCTTACATAAAACTCATTGACATAATCCGTCCTTTTGTCCATGTGAGAGATTGTGAAGACCTTGGTATTATCCTGAACATCTACATTAGTTATGAAACAACACATTAAACCCTTGTATATCTGTTTTTGAACCTCCTTGAATAGAGTTTGAGTATAGAAACGTTCTGCATGTTTCTCAATCGGTAAACCGCTAAGCTGAGGTAGGCGGGTGGTACTGCTTACATAGTCAACACTTCTTTGGTTGTAACGTTGGTTATCAATAACAGTGTCATACGCCATGAGAAATTGGACAAGCGTGTGCGCATGACTGGAATTAACCTTGAAAGATGCATCGGAACTCTCGCATCTAGAGGTGGTCTTCATGAGACAACACATAGGGATCTCTCTGAAATAAGCAGGCACCCACATCTGCTAATAGCAAACATGTCATTCAACCACACATTGTCCGCTAAATTGTAAGAATTTATTAGATTACTCCAACGCTCCTCAAATGTGGAAGGTGTGATGTAAACATTCCAAACCAACTTATGAATGGCCGACCTAATGTTTGAGTTGTAAAGAATATCAGAAGAAATCTGCAACAAAATTAAAAAAAAACCCACTAAATACAGGTTGTGATTATGTAAACGTAATATATATGATCATTGTAAACATAAAACTGTGACTTACATACTAGTTACAACATCTTACATAAACTTACACTCCTTCAAATTAATGGTTTTTATAAAAACAAACACAATACGTTGGATAAAAATAGAACATACATATGTGTGTTTTTTGCTTAAGAATTTGCTTCTGCATTTTTTCACAAAAAATTAACCAAAAAAAATAAGGGTCATATTAAAAAAACGATTCCATGTTAGCGATTTCAAGTTAAGATCGTAAAGAAAAATTAACTTCAAGATAAAATTTTATATTGTCAAAAAAATCAAATAAACAAATCTTATGTTTAAAAGGTAAAAAATTCAAATAGTATTAAAAAAATTATACCTTTGACGGTAACTTCTTCATGATGTGCCACATACATAAAAGGTGATGAGATTTGACAAAAACAGCTGCAACAGCAACCTTCATTGCAGGATCCTGATCAGTTAACCCTAAAGTAGGATGGGTCTTGTGAGTTTTCAAAAAACAACGTAGTAGCCACATGTAAGACTCTGCCGTTTCATCAGACAACAAACCAGCAGCAAATGTTACATATTTTTTATGGTGATCTACGCCAGTAAAAGGAACAAATATCATGTTGTACCTACAAATGTGAGGAATGAAAAATAACAAAAGTTAATTTGACATAAAAAACTATGGACATAAAGATAGTAAATGTAGTAGCACTCAAAAAAAAAAGAATGGATACTTGTTAGTTGAATATGTAGCATCAAAAGCAATGAAATCTCCAAATGAACGATAGTTGATCTGAGATATTTCATCAGCCCAGTAAATAGCTTTCACTTCACTCCCATCGTGATGAATGTCATATGAAAAGTTGCGGTGATTGTTGGCAAATTGTTCAAGCTTACCAAGTACAAGCAACATGTCACGATCACCTATAAACATTCTAATGTCACGACTGACATTCTTGTAAGCAGATTTTGTACCTTTCATGTTGTGGTGACCTCCTTTTAACGCCGAATGCAAACGATGTGCAACAGTAGGGCCAAGTCGATGCAAACTCATCGTATGTATAAATTTAATATCTTGAAAGTCCAACTGCCGTCCGGTACGAGTCAAGTCCATATTATCAGAAGATATAAGATCATGATTGTGCTTCTCCGAGAATTCATACAAAACATACTGTGGGCTTCCTTTAATTGCTTTCAACCGAATTAGAGCCTTACAATCAGTCACTTTAAATGGACAACCACGACTTGGAATTAGGGTGGTGGGATCTGCGGTATCTACACTTTTCCCTTTTGGCTTACCCCATTTGTTACATAACAATGTTCGATGAGTAATTGCTCCGTTCTATCTCTTAAAACCGCCAACACGTACAACAAAACCTGATAACTCGGCGTAGCGTTGGTACATTTTCATGACGTGTTGCCATGAAGTAAAAATAGCACCAACGTAAGGCTTGTCATCAATAGAAACCTCAGGCACCCAAAACTTAGTTCCATTGGGAGTTTGGAAAATTTTACTACAATGATTTCCTGCCAATAAAAGAAATTAGGTGCAATATTCATATGGTTTCAAAAAAAAAATGCAGTTAATACACAAAAACATGGTTGTCAGCCTATGTTACATGTGCTTGCAGTATATTACATGTTCTTACATGTAACACATAGTAACCCCCCTAGCAGGTACAACAGGTGTACATGAATTTTCTGGTTATTAGAATTTGGGAAACCAATTTTAAAAGAAAAAAAATAATTAACGATATGAAAAGTCCACCAAAACATATATTCGTTACATGTATTGACATGTAAGTACATGTTACGTACATTATTGTTGAATACAGTACCACTATATAACATACTGTTACATGCTTACATGCTTACATGCCACTGTTTAAGTGTGTATTGTTTAAATAAAAAAAACTTACAACAACTTTTTATTTAATGTGTGTAACTAAAAAACTTGCGACAAGTGGGACGCTCCCTTTTTAACACCAATTTTGTAAATGCGTGACCTTAAAAATAACCTTAAAATACATAACTTTTACTTTAAAAAATTCATTACTACTGATGTGACTTTCAAAAGTATTAAATGTGTTTCTTTTAGAAAAAACATCATTAAGGTACAAGAAATTTTAATACAGGGAAGTTTCCCTTACATATAATTACCTGTGATTATATGAAATTACATGTAATACGCAAAACATTTTGAGTGTGTGCTGATAAAGTTAAAGTCAAAAAACCACTTAAAGGAAGTTTTATTTACTGCTTAAAAATAAAAAAATGAAAGATTTAGTTAGTGTTTATAAAAAAATTATCTTGCATGTATTTACGCCCATTGCATGTTAAAATGCGTTAGCACCCCACAAAAAAAACATCAACAAACATGCTACTGAAAAAATCTTATTTTGAACAAAAATCAACATTTATTTATTTTAAAAAATACTTACAGCAACTTTTAGTTTAGTGTGTGTAAGTAAAAAGTTGCTACTACTAGACGTTCGCTTTTTAACAGCAACTTTTTAACTACGTCACCTTTAAGTAACCTTAAACTACATCACTTTCACTTTAAAAAAACACATTACTACTGATGGTACTTTCTAAAATATTAAATGTGTTCTTTTTTAGAAAAAACTTTATTAAAGTACATGAAAATTAAATAAAGCAAGTTCCCCTTACATATAATTACATGTAATTACATGAAATTACATGTACTACGCATAAAGTTTTCAATGTGTGCTGATAAAGTGAAAGTCCAAAATAAGTTACAGGAAGTTTTATATAATTAAATAAAGCCAGTTCCCCTTACATATAATTACATGTAGTTACATGAAATTACCCTAAGTTAATCTTTATAAAAAAAATAGGTCATATGTATTTAGGCCCATTACATGTTAAAATGCGTTACCACCAAACTAGTTATTACAACTTCAACATCCATGCTACTAATAAGTTCTTATTTTTTAAAAAAATCAACATTTATTTATTTAAAAAAATATTACACGTAACTACATGCAAAATGTTGTTATTAAAAACAAGTGCTATTACTTTGTATTTACATGTACGTACATGAAAATAACATATGCAAAGCTGTTTTTTTAGAAAAAAAAATCATTAAAGTACATGGATATTTAATACAGCAAGTTTCCCTTCCATGTAATTACCGGTAATTACTTGAAATTACATGTATTAGGTAGAAAGTTTTCTATGTCTGCTGATAAAATGAAAGTCCAAAAAAACTTAAACAAATTTTTTATTACTACTTATAAATAAAAACATGAAAAAATTACTTAGTGTTTATAAAAGTAAAAATATCTTATATGTATTTAGGCCCATTACATGTTAAAATGCGTTACCACCCCACAAAAAGAACATCAACATCCATGCTATTGATAAGTTTTAATTTTATTTCTTTTAGAAAAAACTTCATTAAGGTACAACAAAATTTAATACAGGGAAGTTTCCCTTACATATAATTACCTGTGATTACATGAAATTACATGTAACACGCAAAACATTTTCAGTGTGTGCTGATAAAGTTAAAGTCAAAAACCACTTAAAGGAAGTTTTATTTACTGCTTAAACATAAAAAAATGAAAGATTTAGTTAGTGTTTATAAAAAAAGTTATCTTGCATGTATTTACTCCCATTGCATGTTAAAATGCGTTAGCACCCCACAAAAAAAACATCAACAAACATGCTACTGAAAAAATCTTATTTTGAACAAAAATCAACATTTATTTATTTTAAAAAATACTTACAGAAACTTTTAGTTTAGTGTGTGTAACTAAAAAAGTTGCTACTATAGACGTTCGCTTTTTAACAACAACTTTTAACTACGTCACCTTAAAGTAACCTTAAACTACATCACTTTCACTTTAAAAAAAACATTACTACTGATGGTACTTTCTAAATTATTAAATGTGTTCTTTTTTTCGAAAAAACTTCATTAAAGTACATGAAAATTAAATAAAGCAAGTTCCCCTTACATATAATTACATGTAATTACATGAAATTACATGTACTACGCATGAAGTTTTCAATGTGTGCTGATAAAGTAAAAGTCCAAAATAAGTTACAGGAAGTTTTATATAATTAAATAAAGCCAGTTCCCCTTACATATAATTACATGTAATTACATGAAATTACACTAAGTTAATCTTTATAAAAAAAAATATGTCATATGTATTTAGGCCCATTACATGTTAAAATGCGTTACCACCCAACTAGTTATTACAACTTCAACATCCAGGCTACTAATAAGTTCTTATTTTTTAAAAAAATCAACATTTATTTATTTAAAAAAATATTACACGTAACTACATGCAAAATGTTGTTAATAAAACAAGTGCTATTACTTTATCAGTGTGTGATGATAAAGTGAAAGTCATAAAAAACTTACGGCAAGTTTTAAATTGCTGATTATAAATTAAAAAATTAAATATTAACTTAGTGTTTATAAAAAAATTAATCTTACATGTATTTAGGCCCATTATATGTTAAAAGTCATTCCCACCACACAAAAACAACTTAAAATAAATGCTACTGAAAAATTCTTATGTTGGTAAAAAAAGCAACATTTATTTATTTAAAAAAATATTACATGTTAAAGGTCATTAACCAATAAAAATATCACACCACAAATAAATATTACAGTGCTTTTCTAAAAATACAAATGTTAAAATACAATCATAAAAAAATTTTTAGTGGGTATAGGTAACAGAAAATTATAATAACTAAAGGCTAAAACAATCTTCTTTTTTTGCTAGGGTTTTGAGTGTTGTTGAAAGAACAAGTCAAAACACAAATACAAATGTTAAAATACAATCACACAAGACATTGACAGTGGGTATAGGTAAAATAAAATTGTAATAAGTAAAGGCTAAAACAAACTTTTTATTTTGCTAGGGTTTTGATTGTTGTTGAATGAAGAAGTCAAAACACAATAAATAACAACCCAAAACAATACATTGTTATACAAAAACACTTACATTAATCATTACTATATGGGTAACTAAAAACTGACAAACTTTAGAAGACCATTATTATATTTTGAATGAATATTATAAAAATTTTAAAAACATTTTATACAAAATGATTAATGTCGTTCATAAAACTTTAATAACAAAAAGAATAAGAAAATAAACTTTCATATGAATAAAATAAAAAAATTAACAACAACAGATACAAACACTGGAAAAAATAGGAAGCAAAAAATAAAATCTAACCACGACGATCAAAACCGACGTATCGCATAGGAGAAATTGAATAAACAGCGTCAAGTGGAGGGGTTTCATTAGCAGGAGATTCTTCATCATGAACACGATCGAAGTTATCCGAATCCTCGACAGGAACATTTCTTGATGGAGGGACGGGGTTCATTACAGGTGCTTGCACACTTATGTCGTGTAAGGCCCCGCTCACCGGGCACCTTACTGTTGGTTCTTCATTGCACATAATACATACATATAGTATATGATCATAAAATAACGCAGCGGAATTGATAAAAACATACATTCACATTCATTCATAAAAGCTTTTACATCATTGTCTTGATTACAAAATACAAGCTTTCCTTACATTGCCTAGCTTTACTATGATTGTTGCTGAAGCTCAGCAATCATAGGGTCATATACAGTGACCTCTAATAGAAGATATTAAGTTCAAAAATATCTTTTTCATCATAAAGGAGATTCCTTAAGTAATCCCGTTTATCAGGACTCTTAAGAAATCTCACACCTGCATGCAACATGATGTGTTGCGTGCATTACGGGCCCACAACACGAACTGAGTAGCCGCCTCTTATGTGGCAGCATAATCAAAAGGAGAATGCCGTCCCCCACGAACTGAGTAGCCGCCTCGTGCCATCCTCAGCAACACTACCTGCGAACTGGAAAACACATAAAAAGTTAGCGTTGCTGAGTGAGTTCTAGTTTTATAATAAACATACTTTCATTCTTATTAACCATTCTTTTATACATGTGTTCACACATCTTACGTACACGTAGATAATATTATTATTATCTTCATCCTTCGTTCATTAATCATACATTCGTGTACCATTCATCATTCTCTTTCACTACCATACGTACATACTTTACATTCATTCATTACTTCTGTTCGAACGTTTGTTTCATTCATTCATACATTCATTACACTGGTTCGAACATTCTTTACATTCAGTGACATGTACAATACCCCCTTACATCATACATACTGCTTGTGCTGGACCTGTGGTAATCAACCACGAACGTTGTGCACAAATGCTGATCCAGTCACCTGGGGTAGGTACATGCACCACTTATCTTTTCACTTTACTTCTATCATACGTTAGCCAAGTCTGTTGCAGCACACAACTGCTCACCTCAGTGGCAATCTCATGATTGCCTGCTAACCGAGTCTGTTGCAACACGTAGTTGCTCACCTCATTATCAATCTCAAAGATTGACCCTGTGTGCATCCTTCGGGGTAGCTAACCCGCATCACAGTTGAGCTAACACCTGCCAGGGGTGTGCACCTCCTTACATTCGCTTGCAAGCCTTTCTTACATTCATTCGTTCGTTAATGCATGCATTCGTTCATCATGTTCCTTCTTTAATTATCTTTCACTTTATGTTCTTAATACATTCTTTTCATTCTTTCATTCATTCACATAAAGTTGTTAAAAGATAACATACATTTACATAAGGAACATAGGTATTCACAAATCATCAGTATTCACCATCTATCATGGCCACATCATACTTAACATACATACATCATACATACACTTCTCTATACATTCACATCAGCCCTATTCGGGCGACTGAACCTATCCCAGACGCATGTCCTCCATGCGACTGGACCGTGCGATTGGGCTGTCATGCGAATGGGCATACAATCGTGCGACTGGACTTCCTTCCGTACGACTAGACACTATGCGACTGGGTTATATGCGACTGGGTTATATGCGACTAACTCTTAACCGTACGACTGAACTACCCTGCGATTGGACCTATGCGACCGAAACACTCAATCGCACCTCCTATCGTGCGACTGAAGCTCAATCATGCGTCTGAGCCTCAATCGTGCGATTGGTCATCAACTAATCCTCATTCGGCCGAATGGCCCTTCAGTCGCATAACCCTAACTGGAGCGACTAGAGTTCTTCATGAACAGCAGTCGCGAACCAACGCACCCAAACTCATCATAAACCCATTTTCAGCCCAAATCGACCCTCCCAAGTCTCAGGGATTCATACTAGGACATCATACAAGCATATACAAGTCCTAATTCTTACTATAAACACATTACTCAAGATTTACCCAAATGGGTCAAACTTACACTATTTCAAAAATAGGGTTTCTATGTGCTTCCAGCCCGAAAATCATTAGAAAACATGTAAATGAGGGGTTCTAGAACTCACAATAACAGGTAGGAGTTGATGAGCTTCGATTTGGCTAGCTTCACGACAAATCCAGAGCTCGGTCAGCACTTTCCCTCTTTCTTCTCTGCTCTCGTTCGCTCTCTGCTCTTTTTCCCGACTGAAATATGCAAGTGTTGGGAAGGAGAAGGGAGCTGCTCCTCTTTTATACCCACAGCTCAGTCGCATCTGGTCCAGGGGCGACTGGACCTTCAGTCGCATGAACACCATGCGACTGGACCCCAGTCGCATGAGTTCCATGCGGTTCATCCTTCATTCGGGCGATCTAACTCCATTCGTACGGTTGAGCTTCAATCGGCCGAATAGCATGCGGTTGAACCTCCAGTCGCATCAATTCCATGCGACTGAGGCTCAGTCGCATAACCTACCAAAAAGTCAAACTTTCGGGTGTTACATGTCGACAACTTGCAATGTTTGTGAAGTGGGTGTATGAGAAACATCACCGCAACCCATGAAAGAAGAATCGTTCTTGCAAAATTATGACACAAGTGATGCAAAATTGAAGAAGAAGGATAATATTGAAGAAGAAGGATAACATCCGTGTAAAGGTCTCGAAATTGTACAAAAGTTGATGGATGTGATTGGTTGGTGGGAATGGGTTTGACATAGTACAAAGGTACTGTCAAAAAGCATGGGATGCAAAATGGAGGTTGGATGAAAATGACCATAATACCCTTAACAGCTTCTATGAAGGTGGGTGATGTGGCAACTCCTCATTGGTTCTTTTGAGTTAAAGGGTTCTCATATTATTTTAGGGTTAATTATAGAACCCAATCCTATGTATATATATGTATATATATATATGGTGTGTGTGTATGTAGGTGTGTGTGTGTGTCTCTCTCTCTCTATATATATATATGTGTGTGTGTGTGTGTGTGTGTGTGTGTGAGACATTCGTCACCAAAAAGGTCCGTCATTTAACGTGGATTTCGTTAACTATCCTTAGAACGTTCATTTCACATCTTCATAAACTATTTGTGAGGACATCATACTTGTTTGATTTTCTTTTACACTCGTGACATCATTGTTTGCAACATTAGCACTTAAAACGCTTACGAATAGCACCGACGACATCATTAACTATGTTATGTTATAGTATAAACATCATTAATAACATCATATTCAAGATACCAACAACATTAAATGCTTCCCTATAATTAATATAACGCGCGTATTTACGTCGTTTTCAACCGAAGCAAATTTGGGAACTCGAGGGCTATGTGCAGGGACCAAATGGGGCATTTTACCAAACTAGGGCTGGGTATATAAACCCCATTTCCAGCCCTAGCCCTCATTCTTCACCATCTTCTTCATCTCATTCTTCTTCATTTTCTCTTCCTCCTTGCACCTAGAATCGCCCCGTTTTCTTTGTATTTTCACCGTTTAGACTACTACTACAGCCTAGACAACACGTTTCAAGCAGGTAGATGACCTTGGTCGTCCATTTTTGTTCTTTTTACTTCTGCGATTTCTAGGTTTTCGGGTGCTCGGGTTCAACCCGAGCACAAGAGGTCGTGTGGGTGCGTGTGTAGCCTTTTTGAGTGTGCATCTTGCTTAGATATGTTAGATAAGTGTTTCTGGAAGTCCTTGCTATGTGAAACCTGTGCATGGAGAAGCCAAAGGCTGCTCAGCACCTCCAGCAATCGCGATCTGCTGCGCTGGACGATTGAGTCTGTCATGCGACTGAGCCATGCGATTGGGCGTGTCGTGCGACTGAGTCCATGCGATTGTGTGTGTCGTGCGATTGAGTCATGCGAATGAGTATTGCCATGCGATTGAGTCAATGCGGATGAATGTGTGCGACTGTGTGTATCGCACGACTGAAGGTCCAGTCGCACGAATGAAAGTTCAGTCGTACGAATGAAGCTAATTCGTACGAATGAAGGCTGAATCGTGCGAATGGAAGTTGAGTCGTGTGATTGGGTGTTGTGTGGTATGACTGAATGCTTAATCGCACGAATGGGGGTTCAATCATGCGAATGAAGCTGATTCGCATGACTGAAAGTTGATTCGTGCGAATGGAGTGTCCAGTCATGCGTCTAGTCATGTCGTGCAATTGGAGTCATTATGTGTGGATTCTTCTTGTATGCGGTGTGTGTGGTCGTGTGATGTTAAGGTGACATCGACACGGTTGCCATTGCTAATGACGATCTTTAAGATTAACACTATCAAACTTATTAACGTTATATCAAATCAAATCAACTTAACATTTTACAATTAGCAACAAACGATTCATAACACAAGTGCTTACCAAGTATTTCTCTGACAACAATAACACTTTCACACAAATATCATCGACAATGGCAACGCTTCTAGTACTTGGATCTACATAAGATCTGTTGCACGTGTTTGTGTGCAAGTGTTACCCACGACCGAACCTATACGACCCGCCCCGACTAAATAATATTATTAACATCAGACACATCATTAATGCTTAACATAACTGTCAATAGGTGATTGACCGTTCATACATACAAGTTTGGGAAGTTTCATCATACATACTTACCACTTAACAAGTGAGTTTCGTGGCTCCTTTTTATACTTACACATTGTTTCAATCTTTCAAAAACATGGAGGAAAAGTATGCTCACCCGTTTTCAATGCTGTACAACATACATAAAAATTTCATACTTGGAATCAACGTGATACTGTTTTGTGAGTACATATCTGATGAATACATGATCTTACTATGTGGTTCTTCTTACAACCATTTAATTCCGGTGTTGTAATCGACGGATAGGTATTAGTAGTACTACTGGGTTGACACCCCCACCCTTGACAGATGGTTACTTGTGAGTACCATCACACTGCCAGGAACGGGCCTTGGGTGAATATATTCCAATAAGTTGTTGTGTGCACGTCATTAGGTTTGGTTGTATAAAACTCATGGTATGTGATTTTGCTTGCTTATAACTGTATGCACGGTATTCCACTACAAACACTATACAGCATCAATTACATGTTTACAATTCAAACCTGCAAAGCTCACCAACATTATTGTTGACAATTTTGAGCATATTTTTCAGGTATCAACGAGAACCGAAGATCTAGGAGTGCTGCCTTAGTGGAGACCCTAGGATGCATTTTTGAGACTGAACATACATGATGAACAGTTTTTTGTACATTGTTGCAGTCCATCATACAACTAACATTCTTTTGGATACTTGTTCCCGGATTGTGGGAATTTCATAAAAGAATTCAATTTTGTGAATATGTGAATCGTTTATGCGAATCAATTACAAGTTTCTGTTTATGCTTATGGCTATGTCATCGTGAACATTGACTAAACACGACACAAGTCTCTAATTGTGCCGGGTGTCGTCATGACATGCTATGTCATCAATTACATATATATTCCATCTCTATTGTTAACCATGTGTTATGATGATCCCGTCTCGCTCGCATCGCCGTGTTTTCGCTCTTAGCGGGGGTGTGACAGACTGGTATCAGAGCCATTGGTTATAGAGAATTAGGCAATTCACTTGACCTAGACTATAACCTAGGAGCCTTCATGTAGAATGCATGCTAGGACTGGCTTGCATTTGATGTTACATGTATGTTCCTCCATACTTGTTTCTTGTCTCTATACATTATTCTATACATATATGCTTGTTATCTAATCATCCTGAGGAAGACACTATTACTCTTAGTCTTTCTTCACGGGATACCTTATACTGGAATCTTACATTTGTATACGCACTACATTATACCATTAGGTCGGAATACCCAAACTGAAGGGAATCTTCACAGATCATGCGTAGCGTCGATCTCAAATACTAAATCCGACCATATGATAGCATGCCTGAGATCCTGAAAGTATGAAGGATAGGCAACTATCGTTAGACAAATTGTGCATATGTGCTTGGAGTTTATTTGCTATCACATACTACTACTGGAATACTAATGGCTCATGGACATGAGGGCATTACATGAACCGTGCTTGATGAATGTTGACAATACTATGATGTTAACTTGGGGAAGGTGAAGCTAAGGGTGACCATGCAAGGCAAATTACCATTATGGTGCACACGTAATTCCAATTTGCAGTGCATGAGAAGTCTGGCTAATCTTACCATGAGGTAACGATCATGAGTATTACAAGTTTTCTATTCTATACCCTAGGGTGCTAGGATCAAAATTCTAGTAAGACCTTGTTAAGGGTAACAAACATTACTAACACCTACTATTACTTATGTCCTAACCTACTTAGAGCCTTCATGGTATCTCCAATCATGACATTGATTTTA
The DNA here is from genome assembly GCA_024085815.1 of Flaveria linearis. NCBI lineage: Eukaryota > Viridiplantae > Streptophyta > Magnoliopsida > Asterales > Asteraceae > Flaveria > Flaveria linearis. The sequence continues at coordinate 39,939 of JABSNV010001129.1, forward strand.
TTCCCCAAGAAACATTCCTCCATTTAGCATTTTAGTAACTAAGGAACTGATTGAATGCTTAGAATGAAAGTGGACTTCACGAAATGTAGAGGAGTGATGATGCTCATTACACATACATTATGTTATTCATTGGGATGATGCTAAGGAAAATTGGATGTCAAGTAACCGTTTTAGGCATCATTCTAGGTATATCGTGGATGTGGTGGGAACGCTGCGGGAACCCTATATATAAGCATCACTGGTATACTAAGAATGTGCTTAAATTGGGCTACGTGATGATCCTAATTGACTGAGGCATGGATTGTTGGAACTTGATGAGTGGAATCATACATGTGTCTTCAAGTGACTAAGGTTTACATGTTTACTAAAGTTTACATGTTTACTCCTTTTTATGATCAGAAGATGCCAACTTGAAGAGTCACCCGTAGTACAAATCATGAAGGTGAGACCCCACAAGGCAGAGGTAGGTTAGACCACCAAGAACAAGTGGTGCTCCCGTTGGCAACAATCAGGGAACTGACAACCCTGACATAGCTGCTATGATTGCTCAGCAGCTAGCAGCACCAATTCCAACTATAGTGACTCAAGTGAGCGACACTCTTCTGAATCGTAATCTCCACGGGATCATGATACTATGATCAGCATAACCAAGTAACAGGGGAAGACACTGGTTGGCGGAACAACTGGGAATGAAACTGGGATCGACAATACAAGACGGGGATGTTCCTACAAGGAATTATGGCCTGCAAACCTCGAGAATTTGATGGGAAAGGAGGGGCGATAGCCCTAACTAGGTGGCTTGAAAGATGGAGGTGGTGATTGACATCAGTGAGTGCCTCGACAGTCAAAGAATCAAGTATGCAACATGTTCACTGCAGGGCAAGGCATTAACCTGGTGGAACACCCAGGTTCAAGCTAGAGGAAGAGAGTCCGCGATACGGATGTCTTGGATAAGTTCAAAGCTTTGATTACTGAGGAGTACTGCCCCCTCAACGAAATGCAAAAATTGGAGCATGATTCTAGAATCATGCTATGGTGGGGGCTGGGCATGCGCTTATACTGATAGATTCCATGACTGGCGAGGTTAGTTCCACATTTGGTGACTTTGGAATCAAAAAGAATCAGAGGTACATTTGGGAACTTGCGCCTCAGATCCGGGCAATGGTAACAGCAGCTGCTCCTCTAATGATTCAGACCGCAATTCTAAAGGCTGGCGCTCTAATTGATGAGATGGTAAGAACAGGGGTATTGGGTAGGGGAGCAGAGAAGAGAAAGGATGCTGGAGAAACGAGCCGGTCGAGTACCGGGAAGTTTGACAAAGGGTCGAGACAGTCAGAAATTTCATGGTTGTGACTCTGGGCAAGAGAGAGTATGTTGGGCCGCACCCCAAATATGACAGGTGCAACTATCATCATCCCCAGAGATGCAGTGCTGGGTGTGTGTGAATTGTAGGCGCCCGGGCACCTAGCGAAGGGTTGTAGAATTGCGCCGAATCTGGTGGCACACGTCAACGTGGTTAACCCCGCCGGAATGCCATAGTCTGTTACGAATATGGAAATCCGGATCACTACCGGAACATGTGCCCCAAACTGAATAGGTCACCGGGTCAATAAGGGAATAATCAGCAACAAGTGGTGGCTATAGCTGGGAATCAAGGCCCGGTGTAACGCCCCAAAATTTCCCGAAACAAGCCATTTAATTATAATGGGCTTTTAAGGGTTAATTTAAGAAAGAAATGTAAATTAGTGGGCTATAGACTAAATTAACCCTAATGGGCTATGTGTTGATGGGTTTAAGGGCCCTAATCAGCCCTTAAACAATGCATGATCAGCTCCATTTCCATCATTACAACCCTAGCCCCCAAATTCGTAAGAGAGAAAGTAGAGAGAAAGTGGAGAAAACTCAAGATTTGGAGCTTGAAAGGTTGAAAGGTTGAAGATCTGGGTGATTGGAGCATCAAATCCTAGAAAAGAGCAACAAACAAGGTAAGAATCGACCTCTAAACCCTTCTGTTGATCAAAGCCGGATTCTAGGGTTTTGGGTTTTGAAAAGTTTCAAAGAAACACATAAAGGTCAAATTTTTACGTATGAAAATGTGTAAAAAGGTTAGATATGGCTTCATGGATGGTAAACCAAGGATTTGGACGTAAAAAGTTAAGATTTTGGGTTAAAAACGGCTGGTTCTTAGTTTCTGTTCATCCAGCGAAACTGGGCCCCATCCAGCGAATTTAAGTATTCATCCAGCGAAACTATTCATTTATCCAGCGAAACTAAAGGATTTCTAGTGAAACTACAGTTTAAAAACGGGCTACTCATGGCAGCGAATTCAAAAACGGCTACTACCGGAACATGTTTCGCTCCAAATCTGGTTAAAAACGGGCTGGTTCTTGTTTAAAAACTACAGCGAATTTAAAAACGGGCTACTGCGAAACTACAGTTTCGCTGATAAGTTCGCTAGTGCTTAGGTTGACCTATAGACTTAGCGAAACTAAGAAATTCCAACAAAAGTTGGGCGCTCATGGCAGCGAATCTGTCCAGCGAAACTGGCAGAAGTGCTGCCCAGCGAAACTGGTAGCGAAACTGGCAGCGAAACTACCAGCGAAACTGTCAGCGAATTTGTGAAGAAAATGACGTTTTTTGCGTATTAACTTTCGTGCAGCTCGAGTATTCAGACTATAGCTTAAGTGACTTAGAATTTAAGCTGTTTGGATACGTTCAGTGAGTTCTAGACCCCTCCTTTACCCGTTTTCAATGTTTTGGGGTGATATGCATACTAAAATACATACTTTTATGATGACGGTTTTTAAGACCTTTTATCAAGAAAATAAATTTTCTAAAGTAAAATGTGCCATTTAAATAGTTCAAAATAATTTTCGGGGCGCGCTAACCTGGCCCCAGCCAGGGGCGTTGCCCCTTGGACCCTACTAGGGCTGCCGTCCCTAGAACCCCGCTATCAGGGGCTGCCGCGCCCCGAACCCCCGCTATCCCGCGGAGGGTCAGTTAGTTTATCTCTCATGATTGATGAAATGTGAATGCTTAGACTAAGAGTTTGCTTCTTATTATGTGTTAAATGTATGTGAAAACTAAAGATATAAGTGAAACTTAAAGAACTGTTATTGGGCCCATAACATGTACCTTGCTAAAGTAAAGCCTTGCAAGCAATTGATAAAGGGGTTGCATTCGTTGTGCCCTCACCCTGATAAAGTGATAAGTAATTGCTCGACAGGCAGGTCAGTAAGGCCTGGATTGGCATGACAATAATGGACTGATTGGGTACGACAGTAAGTCCTAAATTGGCGTGTCGGTAAAGTCCTGTGTTTATCATAAGCACCGATAGTGACAGAGAATTGACGGATAAAGAAGAGTAATAATTAACAAATAATGATAAAGTATCGATAAAGTGATAGCCTGTGTGTATTGATGTTCTGATAGATGGTGATCATTTTTTCAACTATTAAAGCTAATACCTTTTGCAAAAGTTATTTAACAAAGTAAACCTAGAATTCACTCAGCGAAGCTGACTTTTGTATGTATATCAGTTGACAGGTGAGAGTTTGTGTCTTGTAGGATGGGAGCATGGATCTGAAGCTTCTTGGCATCTAAATACTGGCATCCCTGATAGGAGTATTCAGAGGACTTTAAATATTTTTTGATAGTTAAAGACGATGTTTATATTTTAATTTAACCGCTTTGTAATGAATGAAATTACCGTATCTTTCCGCTGCAATATATATTATACATATATGAGTAACTGATTGCTTTAAATCTATGTTTTGCTGTGAATGACCAACTGTGAGGTTCCCTGGGAAAGGGGCCCTTACACCCGCTAATCAAGGGAATGTCGCTCGAGACGTGCATTTGTCATTGGAGCTAACGATGCTCGCCAGGACCCGAATGCTGTTACGGGTACGTACTTGCTCAACCACCACTTCGCATCCATATTGTTTGATACTGGAGCAGACAATATTTCATATCCTCTGATTTTGCACACATGCTTGCCTTGAACCCTAGTAGACTAGAAACTAGCTTCTCAGTAGAAATGGCCACGGTAGAGTTATACAGGCCGATGAGATTATTAGAAAGTGCTCCATGATATTGGAAACCATGCCTTCGACATAGACTTAATACCTTTTGAGCTGGGAAGTTTGATGTGATTGTGGGCATGGATTGGTTGTTGAAACACGGAGCCGAGATTGTTTGTCGAGAGAAAGTAGTACGAATCCCATGCCAAACGGGGAGGTACTCCAGATTCAAGGAGAACGACGGAGAGAACTCTAAAGCTTATTTCTTGCATGAAGACCCTCGATGTTTACGAAAGCAGTGTTACGCATTTCTGGCCCATGTAGTGGAAAAGAAGAAGAAGGCACAAGTTGGTAGATATTCCTGTAGTACGAGATTATCCGGATGTATTCCCTGATGACTTGTCGGGTTTGCCTTCTCCATGACAGGTGGAATTTCGTATCGAGTTAGTTCCTGGAGCTACGCCGGTAGCAAAAGCACCGTATCAGTTAGCACTATCCGAAATGAAGAGTTATCTAGCCAATTACAAGAGCTCCTGAGAAGGGTTTTATTCAACTAAGCCATTCACCATGGGGAGCACCGGTCTTATTTATCAAAAGAAAGACGGGTCGTTCCGTATGTGCATCGATTATCGCGAGTTGAACAAATTGACTGTGAAGAATCGATATCCTCTTCCTAGAATTGATGATTTATTCGATCAAATGCAAGGAGCTTCATATTTCTCCAAGATTGATCTTCGCTCTGGATATCATTAACTAAGGGTTTTCGAGGATGACATACCGAAACAGCATTCAGGACTCGTTATGGGCACTATGAGTTCTTAGTCATGCCGTTTGGACTGACTAATGCACCAGCCGTGTTCATGGATCTAATGATCGAGTGTGCAAACCTTACTTGGATAAGTTCGTGATCGTGTTCATAGACGATATACTTATCTACTCTCGTTCGAAAGAGGACCACGAGGAACATCTACGGGCGATACTGAGTCTTTTACAAGAAGTGAAACTTTTCGCTAAACATTCGAAGTGCGAATTTTGGCTTGGAGAAGTGAAATTTTTGGGGCATGTGGTTAACGAAAATGGGATTCATGTAGATCCTGGCAAGATTTAAGCAGTGAAGAAATGGATGCACCCCAGACACCTTCAGAGATACGGCAATTCTTAGGATTGGCCGGATATTATCGTCGCTTCATTGCGAATTTTTCAAAGATTGCTCAACCGTTAACTTTGTTGACATAAAAGACAAGAAGTTTGATTAGGGACATGCACAAGAACAAGCATTCCAACCGTTAAAGGAGACGTTGTGCAACGCACCGATATTGTCCCTCCCAGACGAGACTGATGATTTTGTGGTGTACCGCGATGCTTCGCATCAAGGATTAGGTTGTGTGCTAATGCAGAAAGATAAGGTGATTCCCTACACCTCACGACAACTTAAGGTGCACGAAAAGAACTATACAACTCATGATTTGGAGTTGGGCGTTGTAGTATTTGCACTTAAGATATGGAGCACTATCTGTATGGAACCAAATGCGTCATCTACACAGATCATAAGAGCCTTCAACACATCCTGAATCAGAAAGAACTCAATATGCGTCAGCGACGTTGGTGGAGTTACTTAGTGACTACGATTGTGAAATCCGTTATCATCCGGGAAAGCAAATGGGTGGCTGACGCCCTAAGTCGTAAGAACGTGTGAAACCACTACGTGCTCGAGATTTGGGATTGACTATTCAAACGAACTTGAAGGCTTAGATCCAACTTGCACAACTGAGGCATTGAAAGAAGAAAACCTTGCGGGAGAAGAATTCCGAGGGTTAGAAACAGATGATTTGCAAGGATGATGGTATACAGTACTTCATGAATCGTAGGGGTACCTGTGACATCCGGTAATTTTTCGTTACCAAACTCTGTTAGTTCCGTTAAGTCTTGCATACACGTTCATGAGCACACACTAGTTGTCGTTTAACATTGGTGACCTAATAATAATTAATAATGTTAATTTAATAATAATCTAGTTGATTAGATGATTATTGTGTTATGCTTATGTGTTTACGCGATTTAAATGTCAACGGTAAATTTATCGCGTAACGTGGAAACGCGTGTGTTAACTCGTATGTTGTGTTTTTTTATAAAGATAAAATATATAATTGTTATTATTAGTTTATATATTTATTAGGTGGTTAAAACATTTTAAAAAAAGGTTTAAAGGTTACTTTTTATAAAAATATAAAAACACAAGGATTAAAGGGTAATTAGTGAAAAACAATTAACAAAATAACCCTAACCCCTCCCCCCCACACCCATCGGCCGCAACCTCTTCCTCTCTCCCTCTCCCTTTGCGAAATCGACCAAGAACAAGCAAGGTTCACTCGATTTTGGGTGTTCAAGCCATACAACAAGTTAGCAACATCAATTATTGTTCCTTTGCAACAATTAAGGTTAGTCTTGATGTTTTCATGGTTTCTTGATATAGCCGAAACTATAGCTGCAATTGGGTGTTCATGAGGCTGAGTTTTGATCAATTGTTGATGTTAACATGTTGTTAGATGGTATACATGTTAGTTAACGTTGATTATGCAAGAAAACTACGCTTTTGATTGGTTGTTCATACTTTTTGATGAGGATGAACCCTAATTTCGAATTTTTGATGATAATGTTAAATTGATGATTTTTAGATTAATGTATGATGATTAGAAGGTTGTATGAATGCTAGGAAAC
>JABSNV010000872.1:0-48785 GCA_024085815.1 Flaveria linearis
TTTTAGAAAATTTTTATTAAATATAAATAACTTTTGTAAACTTTAAATATTTTCATGAGCACCAAATAGTTTTCTGGATTTTTCTATTAATTTTAAAAATTAAATAACTGTTTTGAAAACATTTTAACAAATGTTATTCTTGGTTAAATCCTATTAAAAATGGGTTTCAACTAATAAATTAATTTCGGTTCCAAACTTTATTCTTTTAAAATCATGGTTGTTAAAATATTTGTTTAAATTTTATATTTAAAACTTTTATTATAAATGTTTTCTTTTAAAATAATTAAATAATTATTTATATGCATATGGGCTTGTTACAATAATTTAAAAATCATTTAAAATACTAATGGACAATACTATCTTTATTCTTAAAAGAATTATTTTTATAATTGTAGAAATTATATAATATTTACATCATTATTATACCTAATTTCATTTCTAAAATACTTAATCATATAACTTATATAATTCCTTATAATGAATCAAAATGTAAATAACTACATTATAAACTCATTACTTATTAAAAACCTAATTCCTATTGAACGTTAATCGTATTGTTAACTTTAATCTTTATCTCATAAATTATAATTTAGGTGCTTGTAATGGATATTTTGGATCATCCTGTAATCTTTATTATCATCTTGTAATGCCTATTTCCATGTGAGTATTTCCATACCCTATTTTTCTTATTTTCACACTTTGGGTGAAACATGTTAACTTATATCATTGCACTTGTAAACTTATTCGAGACTTGTAAACTTTATGGCAATTCATCATGTAAAGTTGTGGTTAGTTGAACTTTTGTGGTTACCATGTTATGGCGTTATATGTACAATCATTAACTATTGCTAGTCCGACGACATCATAGATCTATGGCTGATAAGCCTGCTTGGTTGATCCAAGTACACTTAGCTAATCGTATATACTTTTAACGTTGAGAATTGTAAAACTTTGTCAAGGTTTGATTGTTGCATTGTTCATAACATCTTTAATCACTTTATTCACTAACTTATGACTTGGATTGCCATCTTTTATATATTCTATGTATTGAAAACTATGGAATGTTCACCAACATTTTTATGTTGACCTTTTATTTTTAACATGTTTCAGAAATAATCCAATTATGCGTTCTACTCTTTGAAGCTTACTCACTTAGGACTGGACTTAGAGAAATAACAATATCTTGTTACTTTCAACCTTGTATACGTGACGTATCTTTGTTTGAGCCTTTTACTTGTATTGTTACAATTGAATCTTGATTATATATTTGGAATTAATAATAGCATTATGTGGCTGTGAACAATCGTAACCCGAACATCTCGACGTTTCCGCCGCCGTCAAGGTTGGGGTGTGACAATTATATTTATGATTAATGAAATTCAGGTTAACCGAAACCCTAATCGTTGTGCAACATTATTTCTTTGTTGTGCAATCAAGGTGAGTATTCACGGCCCCTATTTTACTTTCTTTCCTTTTTGTGGGAGAAAACATGCAAACATATTTACAAAATGGTTTTAGTAATTACTGATATCGCCTGTTACGTTAGTGCAAACATACTTGAAAGTCCTTACATTCTCGAACCGTTAGTAATGTGTAGCGAGGTAAGTTTGAGTAGTACTACTGGGTTTTGACAAACCCCGCCGGGCTAGTCACGCTAGCTTGATTGAAGGTCAAACGGGTGCATTATTGACCTAACATTTGTCACTGTCTGGTGAGACGTGACGGGAAGGCAACAAACTACAAACATACAAACAGTCAGCTTCGGTTCAAAACGCTAAGTAACTTGATTATAGGCTAGCTACCTATCGATATGCTTTAATTACTATACCATTTTAAACAGTTACAAACATTCGAACAGTTACAAACATTCGAACAGTTACAACATTTTTATCTGTTATAAAACCTGTGAACTCATCAACTTTATGTTGACACACTTTAGCATGTTTTCTCAGGTAACATGAACGCTTAATCTCATGATGCACGATTAAGGAACGCACTCAGGACATGCATTCATCAGATCCATTTACTTTGCATTAGACATTGTTTTGACTTAGCATTTCAGACTTTCAGTATTGTTTACATTTCGTTTATTTGCTTCCGCACTGTTATTCATTTCATTTATGTACTCTGATTTAAGTCAAACTTTATTTTTAAATTCATATAGTGTCGTTTGATATGACCGTGTCTGAGATCCTGGTATGTCACACGCCTAACGGTAAAACCCTGTTTGTGGAAATTGAAGGTGTGACACCTACAAAGGGGCGAAGCTTCTTTGGGGCCCGGCTCCCCACATCTTTTTTCATTATAGTGTAAATTTTCGGCTCGATAGTGTAAATTTTCGGTCCGGTAGTGAAAATTTTTATAATATAGAGTCCGCCCCCTAAAATAGTTACTTTCCTCCCACGTTCCTAAACTTTGGTTCAACTCTCCGCCACCGCACAAGGTTACACTTATATGCATTGGCGCCATGTTAATCTACCACTACCACCTCACTAAGAACGTTGTTTGTTTATTAAACCTATAACAACAGATAATAAGCCTATAACAATTGTTTATTAAACCTATAACAACAGATAATTTGTTGTTCGATTTCGTGGGTAATTAGATAAACTTGATAATGAATTGAAGGAAACACATTCGTTACCCCTTAATGAGAACATTTAGACTTCACACAATTGTTAACAGAAACACGTTGAGGTATGCTGTTATGCCTTGGTCGTAAGATAAAGTCTAGTGCCAGGCCTAAGGAGGGGCAGGCGGACTTTTGGCCAGGCCTATTTATTCGAGGGCGCAAACGCGGGAGCTCTTTGCAGCACCAGTACGCCCTTTTTATAAGCTATACTCCAATCAACAACATAACCAAGTTACGTTTTAAACCATATAATATATTGTGCCTATTCATTAACCCAATTACTCAACTAGAAGCCTCCTTTTAAAAAATAAATACTAAATCCGATGGGCCATGATCCATTCTTATTTGTTGAATTGTATTTTAAGGTGATTATCGAATTAAGTCAATTAGAACCTCACCTAAAAAAAATAAAATCGATTGCATCAAGGGAACGCAATGCTGTTGTGGGGCGTGCAAGTTTGTGCGACTACCATTCTATGCGAAGTCCGATCTTTTAATTGATTATTTTTTCGTGTTGTCAATTGTGGCTTTGGACTTTGTGTAACGAGTCACTTGATCAAAAATTCAAAATAACTGTTGCTTGTTTTAATTTTTTTACTTGTTTTGTATACTAGGGTCTCTAGGGTTTGTATAATTATATAAATTATGTCAATTATGTGTTTTATTAAATTTAGATGTTAGAATTTAAATTAAGTAATGGTTATAAATTTAGAATAAAATATTAGAACTTAAAATTGAGTAATAACTTATTTGTTATTTGTTGATGTCTTAATGATTTTGAATTTGTGTTTGCTTTTTTGAAATCATGGCTTCTAAACAAGTATCCGATTGTCAAAAAAGAAAAAGGCAAGCTCAAGTTAAAGAATTAGTTATACAGTTTAATTCATTAGGGCATATCGTTTAAATATTATGTTTATTGCTAAAGCATTTGTTCTCGTGAAAAAATTCAGTTTATATAATTTAATATGTTGGAGCACAGAGGTTTTTTTTCTAGCTCCTCCAATGGACTAAAATCCTCATGACCATCCTTGAAAAAGTGAGATACTACCATCATCAATATAAACAATAAAGAACTTTTCGATTCTCATTGATGTCGGTGTCGTGCCGTCAATTTGGGGAATTATTACATGCTAGATACGTTTCTCTTTTTTTCTTAACAAAAAATATTAATTAAAAGGGGTTCCAATAAACGAAAATCCAAGAAAAATAGATCAACAATATATCAACATACAAGAAACAAAAATCTTGAACAACACCTAAGTTTAACTAATCTCCATAGGGAGACGGCAAATGCCATTTTGACATGTTTTTCTAATCCTGCTTTTTATCCATATGATTACAAAAGAACTCTAATACCCTCTATAGTGTGTTACCGGCGTTATTAAGCTTTGATTGAAAATCACTTCGTTCATTTTCTTCTAGATACATCAAGATGTCTATCTAAAGTACTTCAAAATTCATATCATATTAAATGCAACCTGTAATTTACCATTACACTTCTATTTCATTTAACACTCTAAGTTTTCACATTTTAATTCAAAGTAAAAAAAATGTATTAACGTCACGGTATCATTTCTAAAATCATTATATTTTAATAGTTTACAATCTAAATTCTAAAATGATTATACTGAAATTCTTAAATTATTGGGGGTATACGTGAGTAAAAATAAAAACAGTTCGAGACCCAGATACTATATTGAAACCAATTGGGAATTGAAGGTTATAAAACAATTTGCAATCCACCTAAGCTGAAACCAATCTGAAACCGACCAAACTTAAGCCTAACTTGATAACCCGGTTTCAAACCTGAATTAATCAAATTTCACTCCAAAATTGGCTGCAACTTCCAACCTGAATTAATCAATTTCACTCCAAAATTGGTTGCAACTTCCAACCTGAATTAATCAAATTTCACTCCAAAATTGGTTGCAACTTCCAACCTGAATTAATCAAATTTCACTCCAAAATTGGTTGCAACTTCCAACCTGAATTAATCAAATTTCACACCGGCTTTAACCAAAAATAACCGAAACAAAAACCAGTTTTAACCCGAATCAGTTTAAAACTTTAAACTTTAAACTATTGATATGAGTTGTGCACCTCGGGCCTAAAATCTGCAACTTTATATCTATTGATCCAATCCAGCCCAAAAATCTAAAGTTAAAGGACTACGAACAGTGGCTAACCTGATGGCTCTGACCACAGGGCCCAGCTGCACCACATTGCTGACCAAATAATGAAAGCCACCGTCGGCGGTCACCCCACCATCCTTAAAACCCCAATCACAACTGACCATAAAACACCCTTAAAAAACCCAACAAAAACGCGGGAAATAGAGCCGTTGCCAATTATTGGCGCCAAAATTTTCATGGTTGGCTGCCCGATATTTTACGGGCAGAGCATCCTAAGCAAATTGTCTTTAGGTTTCATTTATTGATTTATTTATATATAAATTATGATCTCACTTTCTTTGTTTCTTTATCTTTTACGGCCTCCATTCAAAGCTTACTCAAAAACCCTTTGTTCTTGAAGCATATATTCTAAGATATATTCAGATTCTACACTTGTTCTTCAATCTTGCTTCATAAAGGTTTGATTTTTGATGTGGGTTTGGTTCAAAAGCGATCTTTTTGAGTTTTTGATATGGGTTTTTCGAAAAAGAATCAGTTTGATGAATCTTTTGAGGGAAGAAGTGGGTGATTGCAGGAGTCACCATGAGAACTCCATTGAAGTGTTTATCTACAAGAAAGGTGAAAGAAGATGATGATGATGGTGATGGTGGTGGTTACTCAAACTCCGGCGACTCCGGCAGCACAACTCCGACGTCGAAAGATTCAAGGATACCGGAGCTGCTCCGGTGTCCGCCGCCTCCGCCGAGGAAACGCCGGCCGGTGTCCACGTGTCACCACCATGGGAATAGGGAGTTCTTTACCTCACCGGATTTGGATTCTTTATTCAAATTCATCTCTAAAGCTAACTAGATTTGTCTTTGGGTTGTTTAGACTAGGTTGGCTTTCCATTTAAGAAGAACTTTTTAATTTTTGAAGGGCTGAAATGACAAAAATGTCCCTCCAAATAAGTTAATAAGTTAAAATTTCTAGCTTATTGACTTATTTAGAGGGATTTTTTTGTCTTTTTACCCCTCAAATAAGTCGAAAGGAGATTTGGAATCCTAAACATGCCCCTAGTTTTATAATATTTTCTTCTCTCTCTTCCATGTCAGTTGGCTTTGGAGGTGGTTTTAGCTTAGATTTAGATTAGGGTTTGTTTTAGAAAGATGTACAAATATAAATAGTATAGTGGTTAGGTTAGGGTTTAGTTTGGGTTAATGAGACAGTTGTTATGGCTTGTTTTCAAGTGTGATACTATATGTTTAGTGTTTCTTGGTGTTTTGTATTCTTACATCTTTTAAACCCAAAAGGCAAATGGTGTTTGCCACCAAAGGGTAAAATAGGGCCATTTGTGGCCAAGTTTGATGCTTTACGCTTGTATGTGGAATATATTATTAACAGGGTTTATCACCCAATGATCTTGTTTTTTTATATCTATCTTGATGAAACTTTGTATCATATATATATATATAGGTTTTGTGATCTTGTTTAAAGGGATAATTTTAAATTTCCTCTTCAAATCGCAGATTATCGTATTCCTTGAGTTATGCCTTTTAAGTACCATGTATTATATCATCTCTAAATTTTAAAACATTGTATTTGAAAATTTATGTTTTGGAAAATATGATATTTGAAAGTGATGTGTAAAGTTTCTTTTAAATTTTGTTACAGGTATTAATTTCAATTTTTAGAACTTTTGTTGTGAAGTCTTGAATAATATTTGTTTAAGAATATAAACTCTAATTTCACCTTAAACCTTAAACGGTTAAATCTTAGACCCTAAACTTAAAGTTTAAATGAAAATGATTTCTAAGTAGGTTTTGATTATTTGCATCAAGGGTTTACCACTTTACATGCGTTGGTCATTGGTGTGCATGACGTCATCAATTTGGTGAGAATTGAGTTGTGAAAAATAAATAGGAAGACAGTCAAGCACACGTGTTTTAGTGCATAGGAGTCAACACCAAATACTAAAAATGATTTAAAATGGTTATTTCAAACTATCAATTCTTTAAAAAAATCCGTTCATACAATCTTACTACAAATAAACAAACATAACCAGTAAATCTCACTCAAGTGCAGGGTCCGAGAGGGGTAGATGTAGTCTAGTCTTTCCTCTCTTGGGAGATAAAGATACCGCTTCCGAAAAGACATCCGACTTACTAACGAGATCAATAACAATAACAATCATAATAAACGGCATACAACACACAGATATCAAACACATAAATACTTATGACATGCGTACATCAAATAAGCGGCAATAATCGTGTATAAAGGCAGAATGAGGAAAACAATCTTACTACAAACATTTATATTTGTATCGAATTGTATTTCATGTAAATTTGATAAACATCTAAAGAAAATTTTGCCAATGAGTTGTAGGTCAATTAGTTTAGAAGGATACATTCTATGAATTTTCAAAGTGGAGGCCATAGGTTGTGGAGTTTTATTAGGTGTAATATGCTCTAAATGAGTCAAGGGTTTTACTACAGTGGGTCTTTGGATGATGAGTTTCCCTTGGAACAATGGATGAGCCGGGTCACCAGCATTGTTTGTGTTCACGGGCGTGGGTGTCTTTTCGCCAATAAGTTTACACGAGTGACCGAACTTAAAAATTATTCATTAGCCATTCAAAAAAAATCTAAAGAAAATTTTACATTTGTCATGGTTTAGATTACAGACTAAGAGGCTGTTTGACAACATCTGAATGATTAAGTGCTGAACCAATAAGAGGTCTGAAACATTAAGTGTTGAACCATTAAGAGGTCTGAATCATTAAGAGCTTGTATATCGCTTAACTATTCAAAGGCAAATGTCTGACCATTCATATAAGAGGTATTAACCATTCAGCATTAGACCTCTTAACCATTCAGCATTAGTATAATGCTTAACCATTCAGAGGCAATGTCTTAACCGTTCAGACAGTTGCTCGTGAAACAAACAGTCTGAACCATTAAGTGCTGAATCATTCAGACATCTGAACCATTAAGAGGCTGATTAAGAGACTGCCAAACAGCCCCTAAATTAATTAGCAATTTTAGTAATGATGACCAATAATACGTCTACACAAAATTAATGTTCCTCCATGATTTAAGCTTTCCTCATGTATAACCCAAAAAACTTTTTGTCTTCTGGTTCTCGAATAAACATGCGTATCTCAACTTGATGTTATAATTTTCAACTTGATTCCGTTCGGGTCGGGTTATATCAAATAAACAAAATACAATAACATTGTAAAACAATTAACAAAAACACAATTTCATTAGACAATAAAAAATATTATATTTATAGTTGTTTTTTACGAGTCTTCATCTACTAAAAACTATCATATACGAACAATTTTTAAATAAAGTATTTTAATATATCAGATGCAATTATATAGTTTATAACAATGATACACAAATTTGCATAGAAGGTTTTGTTTTGCAACATGTAGGATTTTTTGTGTATATATGAATCTTTTAACCTAGTTTACAAAGTAATAAAATCAATATGTGTTGGTATTTCTATGTTAGTATAATAACTACAAAGGTATCTACATTCTCAACAAATATAAATAAAATCTATTTTAAGAAAGATATACATTGGCAAGCTACAATTGGGTTTTTTAGTAAGAATATAATTTATATTATCGATATCTTTTAATTTAAAAAAATATATGTCATACGTACAGTCTATTTATTTTCATTTTCCCTATCTCTCATTATACATACATATAGATACATGGAGAAAAATAAAGACAATAAGGTACTTAAATAAAAATAAAGGTGAATATTTATGACAGACAAGCACATAATAATGTATTAAAAGGAAATAATGAGTTGTCAGAAGAAAATTTACAATATGCAAAGGCCATAGAGAATCCAATGTCGCGTTTTCTTTAGGTTTGGCCCTTGTCCTCTTGTGTTTATGTTTCATCATACCCACTTTATTTTCAACTCTCCACCTCTCATATCTCATGTCAATATCATACATAGATACATCCATACATACGTACCCACGTACCCACGTACCCACGTACCCACGTACCCCACGTACCCCACGTACCCCACGTACCCCACGTACCCCACGTACCCCACGTACCCCACGTACCCCACGTACCCCACGTACCCCACGTACCCCACGTACCCACGTACCCCACGTACCCCACGTACCCCACGTACCCCACGTACCCCACGTACCCCACGTACCCCCGTACCCCACGTACCCCACGTACCCCACGTACCCCACGTACCCCACGTACCCCACGTACCCCACGTACCCCCGTAACCCACGTAACCCACGTAACCACGTAACCCACGTAACCACGTAACCACGTAACCACGTACCCACGTAACCACGTAACCACGTAACCCACGTAACCACGTAACCCACGTAACCACGTAACCCCCGTAACCACGTAACCACGTAACCCACGTAACCACGTAACCCACGTAACCACGTAACCCCCGTTGTCACACCCGGCCTCTCACACCAACAATATTGTCCGCTTCGCCCACGAGTAGCTCACGGATTTGCTTTTGGTTGCCCGGGTGAAAACTTCCCAGGGAGGTCACCCATCCCTAGATTGCTCCCACCCGAGCACGCTTAACTGTGGAGTTCTCCTCTCATCCACAGCCAATACGCCCTAAACGCGTTCTGATATTAGAGGTCAGACGTTCCTTATGAACCAGGAATCTCTCCTGTCCACGGCCGATGTGGGATATGTGTAGGGTGTCACAAGCACCCCTGTTTGGACTCATCGTCCTCGATGAGCCCGAGAAGTCACCATCCTTGGTGAGGTATGTCCCACACCCCGAACGGCACAGGAGTGGGTCTGATACCATTCTGTCACACCCGGCCTCTCACACCAACAATATTGCCCGCTTCGCCCACGAGTAGCTCACGGATTTGCTTTTGGTTGCCCGGGTGAAAACTTCCCAGGGAGGTCACCCATCCCTAGATTGCTCCAACCTGAGCACGCTTAACTGTGGAGTTCTCCTCTCATCCACAGCCAATACGCCCAAACGCGTTGTTGATATTAGAGGTCAGACATTCCTTATGAACCAGGAATCTCTCCTGTCCACGACCGATGTGTGGTATGTGTAGGGTGTCACACCCGTACCCACGTAACCCGCGTACCCACGTAACCCGCGTACCCACGTAACCCGCGTACCCACGTAACCCCCGTACCCACGTAACCCCCGTACCCACGTAACCCCCGTACCCACGTAACCCCCGTACCCACGTAACCCCCGTACCCACGTAACCCCCGTACCACCGTAACCCCCGTACCCACGTCCCCAGTCCCACGTCCCCACGTCCCCACGTCCCCACGTCCCCACGTCCCCACGTCCCCCGTACCCACGTACCCACGTACCCACGTACCCACGTACCCACGTACCCACGTACCCAGTACCCACGTACCCACGTACCCACGTACCCACGTACCCGTACCCACGTACCCACGTACCCACGTACCCACGTACCCACGTACCCACGTACCCACGTACCCACGTACCCACGTACCCACGTACCCACGTACCCACGTACCCACGTACCCACGTACCCACGTACCCACGTACCCACGTACCCACGTACCCACGTACCCACGTACCCACGTACCACGTACCCACGTACCCCGTACCCACGTACCCACGTACCCACGTACCCACGTACCGTACCCACGTACCCACGTACCCACGTACCCACGTACCCACGTACCCACGTACCCACGTACACACGAACACACGTACACACGTACACACGTACACACGTACACACGTACATACGTACAAACCAAATCAATGATACGAAACAATAGTCCTAACAAGCCTGAGACGTATCAACAAAAAAACATCAGAACTTTAAACTAATGCAGTGGATAGATCCTATTCAATTCTTTTAAAATTTCTATGTAGCCATGTGTATGTATGTATTATGTACTTACGTACGTACGTATGTATGTATGTGTGTATTATGTATGTATTATGTATGTATGTACGTATGCAGGTACGTACGTACGTACGTATGTATGTATGTATGTATGTATGTATGTATGTATGTATGTAGGTATGTTTGTATGTATGTATGTAGGTATATATGTAGGTAGTATGCATGCATGCATGTATGAATGTATGTATTTATGTATGCGTGTATGTATGTATGCGTGTATGCATGTATGCGTGGATGCATGCAAGCATGGATGCATGCATGCATGGATGCATGCATGCATGCATGGATGCATGCATGCATGCATGGATGCATGCCTGGATGCATGCATGCATGCATGCATGCAGGCATGCATGCATGGATGCATGCATGCATGCAGGCATGCATGCATGGATGCATGCATGCATGCAGGCATGCATGCATGCATGCACGGATGCACGCATGCACGGATGCACGGATGCACGGATGCACGCATGCAGGCATGCACGCATGCACGGATGCATCCATGCACGGATGCACGGATGCACGCATGCACGGATGCACGCATGCACGCATGCATCCATGCACGCATGCATCCATGCATCACTGCATACAAACATACATACATACATACATACATACATACATACATACATACATACATACATACATACATACATACATACATACATACATTCATACATGCGTGTATGCATGCATGCCTACATACCTACATACATACCTACATACATACCTACATACATACATACATACATACATACATACAAACATACATACATACATACATACATACATACATACATACATACATATGTACGTACGTACGTATACGTACATACATACATACTACATACATACATACATACATACATACATACATACATACATACATACATACATACATACATACATACATACATACATACATACATACATACATACATACATACATACATACATACATACATACATACATACATACATACATACATACATACATACATACATACATACATACATACATACATACATACATACATACATACATACATACATACATACATACAAACCCAATCAATGATACGAAACAATAGTCCTAACAAGCCTGAGACGTATCAACAAAAAAACATCAGAACTTTAAACTAATGTAGTGGATAGATCCTATTCAATTCTTTTAAAATTTCTATGTAGCCATGTGTATGTATGTATTTACGTACGTACGTACGTACGTATGTATGTATGTATGTATGTATTATGTATGTATTATGTATGTATGTATGTACGTACGTATGTATGCACGTACGTACGTACGTACGTACGTACGTATGTATGTATGTATGTATGTATGTATGTATGTTTGTATGTATGTAGGTATGTAGGTAGGTATGTATGTAGGTATGTATGCATGCATGCATGCATGCATGTATGAATGTATGTATGTATGTATGTATGTATGTATGTATGTATGTATGGATGCACGCATGCATGGATGCACGCATGCATGGATGCACGCATGATGGATGCACGCATGCATGCCTGCACGGATGCCCGATGCGCGCATGCTCGGATGCGCGCATGCCCGCATGCCCGCATGCCCGCATGCCCGCATGCCCGCATGCACGCATGCCCGCATGCGTGCATCCGTGCATGCGTGCATCAGTGCATGCGTGCATGCATGCATCCGTGCATGCGTGCATGGAGGCATGCATGCCTGCATCCATGCATGCATACATGCATACATGCATACATGCATCCATGCATACATGCATACATGCATACATGCATACATACATACATGCATACATGCATACATGCATACATGCATACATACATACATACATACATACATACATACATACATACATACATACATACATACATACATACATACATACATACATACATACATACATTCATACATACATACATACATACATACATACATACATACATACATACATACATACATACATACATACATACATACATACATACATACATACATACATACATACATACATACATACATACATACATACATACATACATACATACATACATACATACATACATACATACATACATACATACATACATACATACATACATACATACATACATACATACATACATACATACATACATACATACATACATGCAGCAGTGGTTGTGAGGGATATCTGGCAGCTATACAGGATACCTCAAAGGAAGAGCATCAACTTGGGGAAATTTCAATTGTGAGAGACTTTCCAGATGTTTTCCCGGAAGAACTTCCAGGTTTACCACCCGAAAGAGAAATCGAATTTACTATTGAACTTGTCCCGGGTGCAGAACCCATTTCTAAAGCACCATACCGAATGGCACCGTTAGAATTACAAGAACTAAAGGAGCAATTGCAACAGTTAATTGATCATGGATTTATTAGACCAAGCGTATCTCCATGGGGTGCACCAGTATTATTCGTGAAAAAGAAGGATGGATCCATGAGGCTATGCATCGACTATAGGGAGCTCAACCGTGTCACCATCAGAAACAAATATCCTTTGCCCCGAATCGACGACCTATTCGACCAGCTCCATGGAGCAAAATATTTCTCAAAGATCGATTTACGGTCTGGATACCATCAGTTGCGTGTGAGATCCGAAGACATTCCTAAGACTGCATTTCGTACTCGATATGGCCACTACGAGTTCCTCGTTAAGCCATTTGGGTTAACGAATGCTCCGGCGGTCTTTATGGATTTAATGAATCGTGTTTTTCATGATTACCTCGACAAATGTGTGGTGGTCTTCATATTTGATATTTTGGTATACTCTAAATCCAAAGAACAGCATGAAGAGGATTTACGAGTTGTATTGGAAATCTTGCGTGAAAAGAAGTTATTTGCTAAACTTTCTAAATGTGAGTTTTCGTTGGAACGAGTCACATTCCTTGGTCATGTTGTGTCGGCGAAAGGAATTGAAGTAGACCCAGCTAAGGTCGAGGCTGTCACTAATTGGCCAAAACCTAGCACAGTTTCTGAAGTAAGAAGTTTCCTGGGTTTGACAGGGTATTACAGGCGTTTCGTGGAAGGTTTCTCATCTTTGGCATTACCCTTAACCCAATTGGTAAGGAAAGGTGTTAAAATTGAATGAAACGATGAACGTGAAAAGTGCTTTAAGGAGTTAAAGAAACGATTGGTGACGGCTCTTATTCTTGCTGTACCAGAAGGAACTGGGGGATTTCAGATTTACAGTGATGCTTCAAAAATGGGTTTAGGTTGTGTCCTTATGCAACATGGGAAGGTGATCGCGTATGCTTCTCGACAACTTAAACCTTATGAAGTTTTTACCCCACACACGACCTAGAACTAGCAGCAGTTGTGTTCGCTTTAAAAATATGGCGTCATTATTTGTATGGTGAGACTTGTGATATCTTTACGGATCACTAGAGCTTAAAGTATATTTTCACGCAAAAAGAACTCAACATGAGACAAAGAAGATGGTTAGAGCTTCTGAAAGATTATGATGCGAAGATTCAATACCATCCGGGAAAAGCAAACGTGGTTGCAGATGCTCTTAGTAGAAAAAGTTCGGGTAGCCTATCATGTCTTACTACTCAACCTGAAATTATTTCAGATTTGGCTCGTCTTGAGGTGGAGGTTCACACCAAAGAAGCAGATGGTAGCATAGCTCACCTAAGAGTTGAACCTACCTTGATAACACGTATTAAAGAAGCTCAACAGGAAGATGGTGAATTATGGGCTATTATACAAAATATAACGGAAGGCAAGTAACAAGAATTTCGACTCGATGATGATGATGTGGTGTGGCAAGGTGACAAATTATGTGTTTCAGCAGATCCTGATATTCGAGAAACGTTAATGAAAGAGGCTCATAGCTCCCAATTCTCTATTCATCCGGGTTCAACGAAGATGTATAACGATGCGAAGAAAAACTTCTGGTGGGGTGGAATGAAGAAAGATATTGCTGAATTTGTGGCAAAGTGTCTTACTTGCCAACAGGTAAAAATAGAACACCAAAGGGCTAGTGGTCTTCTACAACAACTTGAAATTCCTGTTTGAAAGTGGGACGATATTACTATGGATCTAGTTACTGGACTCCCTAAGACGTTGAGGAAGAATGATGCAGTATGGGTAGCAGTTGATCGACTTACAAAATCAGCTCATTTTCCACCTATTCAAGAGAAGTTCTCCGCTAGCCGATTGGCAAAAATATTTCAGAAAGAGATTGTTAGACTTCATGGCACACCCGTGTCAATTGTTTCAGATCGTGACCCACGATTTACATCACAATTTTGGAAGGGATTCCAGAGAGCTTTTGGTACAAAGTTGAAGTATAGCACTGCCTTTCACCCTCAGACGGACGACCAGTCTGAAAGGACAATCCAAACGTTAGAAGACATGTTGAGGGCATGTGCTTTAGAATGGAATGGGAATTGGGATGATTATATCTGTTTGGTGGAGTTTGCATACAATAATAGTTGGCATGCAAGTATTGATATAGCGCCATTTGAGTTGTTATTTGGGAGAAAATGTCGAGCTCCGATTTGTTGGAATGAGGTAGGCGAGCAAGTTATCGAAGGACCTGAGTTGGTCAGAATTACTAATGAAAAGGTGGAAATAGCAAAGCAGAAATTGAAGGAGGCCCGCTCTCATTAGAAAAGCTACGCTGATCAGCATCGAAGAGAAGTAGAATTTGCACCAGGAGAACATGTTTTTATTAAAGTCTCTCCATGGAAGGGTGTTCGTCTCTTTGGCCTTAAAGGAAAGCTCGATCCTAGATTCATCGGTCCTTTTGAAGTGTTGGAAAGAGTAGGAGAGGTGGCGTACCGTATAGCTTTACCTCTGGCACTATCTCATGTGCATAATGTGTTTCACGTGTCTATACTACGAGGTTACAATTATCACCCAATTCATGTCGTGCAATATCCGTTCCATAAGATTCAAGAAGACCTTTCATGTGAGGAAGAAGCAGAGGCTATCCTAGGGCGTGAGGAAAGAATAATGCGAAAGAAAACCATACCGTTTGTGAAAGTCTTGTGGAAGAATCATTCGGAAAGAAAAGCAACATGGGAACTTGAGGACTCTATTCGGGAGCGATACCCGTATCTTTTTAAGTAAAGGTACGCTTTATATTTTGTTGATTTCGGGGACGAAATCATTTTTAGGGGTATGTGTTATAATAACCCGTCATTACATTTAAATAGTATGTTAGAGTACTAGCGTTTCATAACCATTCTAGCTAGGAACTTAGATGTTAGAATGAAACCCTTGAGTTCCACCGCTCGATCACGTTTTTAAAATTTCGAGGACGAAATTAAATTAACGAGGTAGTGATGAAATAACCCGAAGTTAAACTAATACAAATAAATAAATAACTCAAATAATAATAAACAACAAAAGGGGAAACATGAGCCTATATTTGACCTAATCTACTCATCCCTAATTCTTCTTCTTCTCCTTTATCTCTAGCAAACTAACACCACCAAAAAATCAGGCAACTTCAATCGTAAGCCTATTAAATGGATCCCCAATCGAAAATCAACCTCACACAAATCCTCACGAGCAGCCCCATCTCGTCGCTCCTTCTCCTTGTTTTAGTCCGGAATCGTTATGCAAATCGTAAGCTGTTGATCCCTTGTTCGAGGTCACCTAGATCTAGCTATCGAAGTCTCTGCTGAGGTATAGTAAGACCTCTGTTCTTCCTGTTATGTTTTCTTTCTGATTTCATCCTTACTACTCCCAATCTTCTCACAAATAAGTAACGGACGATTGCGTTACAGCTGCTACTTTGAAGAACCTGATTTTAAGAATTTAATCTGATCTAACAGCTTGTTATTTCACTTAAGGTAACCACCAAAAAAATCACTATTTTTACGATCTTAGCCTTTACAATTCTCTAAAAATCAATATGAAAGGTTATGTATAATTAATCTAAATAGAGATCAAGTTCCTTTTCAATTATCTTAGAAACATCATAAAGAAATTAGAATATTAAGGTCTGTAGGAATCTTAATTTTGAGCCAGATTATAATGCTAATTAACCTAAAGCATTCTTTCACGATGCTTCTGCCCTTCTTTGTATTGTTGGCTCCACAACTAAAGCCTTCACTTTTTACTCACAAATACCAAGTTCTAGCCTCCATGTATTAGCCACCAAAGCCAAAACATAATATATAAAATTTAATAGTTAAAGAAATCAATAATAAGATGTAACTGCAGTTGAATAGAGGTTGACCAACCTGTGATTATAAATGGGTAAATTCATCAGATGTCAGTTAACTAAAGAACGACGAACGAGTCAAAAGTTTATAATATATAAGTAAGAGGGTATGTTTGGTTGGTGTTCTGCGTGGTCCTGTTCGGTTATGAAGTTCTTAAACTTCTATGGCGCGTCAAAATCATGTCGTTGCTGTTGTTATTACTGGTCCATTGATGCATGTATTAACTTCTACACCATGGGCTCTCCTTTATTCTGTTGTTTCCTTCTCTACTGACCTGTTTAGTGGACACATGTTCTAACTCGATTTCTTACCACCCATGGTAGTTTGGTGTTACCAATAGGTGGATCAGTAAGCTAATCTAAATAAGTAAGGTGCACTATTTATAAAAAAGAAGATATAAATACGTAACAGTGGAACAGTATACTTTGCATTAGTTTGTATTTGACAGGATCTCAGCCTCTCGGTTGATCAATTAGATTATGTTTGCAGCGGATTTAGCACATTAATTAGCAATTAAAGCAAGAACATAAAAGATATTTCAATTTAAAAGCATAACATAGAGAGAGAAGAGTTCTGCGTAACAATAAATGTTCTATTGGTCGCACGTTTCGGCCATTAAAACTGTATGGTTACCCATCCTTTTATAGGCGGCAAAAGGATGGGTTGATGTCCTTTTTCTGACATCACTGAATATTCAAATTACAACTGACAAAACATAAAACTACTGAAGATGTCAACAACTGACATCTTCTTACAAAAGTTCCTAAGAGCTGACAAAAGTAAACTACTGAAATCCTACAACGACTGAAGAACAAGCTCTTCAGTCGTTTATAACTACTGATACTATAAAACTGAAGAACATGCTCTTCAGTTGTTGTGTACAACTACTGAAATGAAATAAACTACTGAAAAGGAAAAGAAACCATCACAACAACTGAAGAAGACTTCTTCAGCTGTTGTGACAAACTCTGAGTCTTCAGTACTTGGTCTTCAGACTTGGCTTCAGATGATGTAACAACTGATGACTTCAGTAGATATCATCAGTTGTTGTCTTCAGTCTTTGTCTTCAGACTTTGTGCTTCAGTAGAAGGTCTTCAGTTCTTCAGTTCTTCAGCTTTTGATTCTTCAGTACTTGTCTTCAGTACTTGAAGTCTTCAGTACTTGTAAGATCAGTACTTCAGACTTCAGTACTTAGTCTTCAGTACTTTGGAGTCTTCTTCAGCGTTGTTCTTCAGTTCTTTGATCTTCATACTTTGTTCTTCAGACTTTGTCAGAACAGCTGATGGTTGGAGCTAAGATGCTCTCGAGTCTGACATTCAAGCAAGAGAACACAATAGCTGATGAGAGTCTTCAGATGTTCTCGAGTCTGACATTCAAGCAAGAGAACACTGTAACTGATGGGAGTCTTCAGCAGTTGTTGCAGTGGCATGTGGGACTTAGAGGTTTTCCTGATCTTGGCTCATTGGTTCTTTGGTCCAACAAACTCCCCCTGAACCAATGCAGCCAAAACCTCTAATTATTAGATGTCCCACTTATTGATGGCATAATATTGGTCTATTTCTTCTTGATCAGTGTAACACCCGGAAGTCTGACTTTTTGGTAGGCTATGCGACTGAGCCTCAGTCGCCTGTGATTTATGCGACTGGAGGTCAACCGCATGGCTATTCGCCGATTGAAGCTCAACCGCACGATTGGAGTTCAACCGCCCGAATGGAGTATGAGCCGCATGGAACATGTGCGATTGGGGTCCAATCGCATAGTGTTCATGCGACTGAAGGTCCAGTCGCCCCTGGACCAGATGCGACTGAGAAGTGGGTATAAAAAGGGAGCAGCTCCACTCTCCTCCCATTTTCAGTCGGGAAGAGAGCAGAAAGAGACCGAGAAGAGAAAGAAAGAGGGAAAGTGCTGCCCGATTGTCGAGGAGCAAGCTAATTCGAAGCTCATCAACTCCTACCTGATAATGTGAGTTCTAGGACCCCTCATTTACATGTTTTCTAACGATTTTGGGGCTGGAGACACATTAAAACCCTAGTTTTGAAATAGTGAAAGTTTGACCCATTTGGGTAAATCTTGAGTAATGTGTTTATGGTATGAATTAGGACTAGTATATGCTTGTATGAGGTCCTAGTAGGAATCCCTAAGGCTTGGGAGGGTTGAATTGGGCTGAAAATGGGTTTATGGTGACTGTGGGGACGGGGGTTTCGCGACTGCTGTTCATGAAGAACTCCAGTCGCTGCCCAGTTAGGGTTATGCGACTGAAGGGCCATTCGGCCGAATGAGTGAAAGTTGATGTCCAATCGCCCGACTGAGGCTCAGGCGCCCGATTGAATCTCAATCGCACGGTAGGTGATGCGACTGAGGATTTCGGTCGCATAAGCTCAATCGCAGAGTAGTTCAGTCGTACGGTTAAGAGTCAGCCGCATATAACCCAGTCGCATAGTGTCTAGTCGTATGGAAGGAAGTTCAATTGCACGTTTGAGTACCCATTCGCATGATAGCCCAATCGCATGGCCCAGTCGCATGGAGGACATGCGACTGGTATAAGTTCAGTCGCCCGAACAGGGTTGATGTGAGTGAATGTAGAAGTGTATGTATGATGTATGTATGTTAGTATGATGTTGCCATGATAGATGGTGAATACTGATGATATGTAAGTATTTATGTTCCTTATGTATATGTGTCTTATCTTTTAAAATCTTTACGTGGATGAACGAACGAATTAAACGAATGTATAAGAACGTAAAGTGAAAGATAATGAAAGAAGGAACATGATGAATGAATGCATGCATTAATGAAAGAAAGTAAGAAAGGCTTGCAAGCAAATGAAGGAGGTGCACACCCCTGGCAGGTGTTAGCTCAACGGTGTACGGGTTAGCTACCCCGAAGGATGTACATCGGGTCAATCATTAAGATTGATAATGAGGTGAGCAACTTCGTGTTGCAAGAGACTCGGTTAGCAGGCAATCATAAGATTGTCACTGAGGTGAGCAGTCGCGCGCTGCAACAGACTCGGCTAACGTATGTTAGTAGTAAAGTGAAAGATAAGCGGTGCATGTATCTACCCCAGGTGACTGGATCAGCTTTGTGCACAACGTTCGTGGCTAACCACCACAGGTCCAGCACCAGTAGTATGTATGATGAAAGTGGGTATTGTACATGTCACCGAATGTAATGAACGTTCGAACGAAAGTAATGAAAGTATGAATGAATGTAATGAATGTTCGAACGTAAGTAATGAATGTATGAATGAAAGTAAGGTACGTACGAAAGTATGTAAAGTATGTATGTATGAAAGTAAACGAGAATGATGAAGTGTACGCGAATGAAAGTAAGTAATGGATGATAAGATAATAATAATATTATCTACGTGTACGTATGATGTGTGAACACATGTATGAAAGAGCAGTTAATGAGAATGAAAGTATGTTTTATTATAAAACTAGAACTCACTCAGCAACGCTGACTTTTATGTGTTTTCCAGTTCGCAGGTAGTGTTGCTGAGGATGGCACGAGGCGACTACTCAGCTCTTTTGGGATGGCATTCTCCAGTTGATAATGCTGCAACGTCATGGGTTGCGGGTCCATAATATTCGCAACACATCACGTTGCATGTCATTATGAGATTTCTTGAGGATCTGAATAAACGAGATTACTCAAGAAATCTCCTTTAGATTTTGATAAGTTCGCCACGCATTGGAAGCGTGCGCGTAGCACATGCAACGAAATATGTTGCATGAGAGTGTCAAGAGTATTCCGTCAGGGTTCCGATGTACGGAATTACCTAAGGAATATTCTTTAGTATAAAAATATAATTTTTATGTTTTTGAACTTAATATCTCCTTTAGAGGTCGCTGTATGATCCTATGAGGAGAGACAAAGTAGAGAAAGCTGCATTTTGTAATCGAGTCAATGATGTAATGACTTTTATGAATGAATGAGAATGTATATATTTATCATTTCCGCTGCGTTGATTTATGATTATATACATTATGTAAGTTATATGTGCGATGAAGAACCACAGTAAGGTGCCCGGTGAGCGGGCCTTACAAGTTGGTATCAGAGCAAAAGTTTAAGTAAAATGGGTAAATTTTCATAATAAACCTAAACTTAAACTGAGAATGGGACAGGGAGAATGAGAATGCCATCTGAGTAGTCGCGTGCCATCAGGTATTTCTTTAAAGATTAACTGGTTATTATGTGCGCATGTGATGTGAGTTATGTGTACTGTTAGACTGAGATACTAATGTAGTCAGGATAGGTGATGCTCGGGGTACGAAGAGTAGAGTAAGTGGCTAATCACAACTGGCCACTGTAATTAGGGACTTACTGTACTTAACATAAACTGAGCTATTTCCTTGAATGACCATGTTGGTGTTTTAATCTTTCAGTGTGATAGAAGATGGTCGGTGATAGATCATCTGATGCTTCCCGTGATGGTGAACGTGGTGATGAGCCGCGTATCACGCGAGGAAGACTTAGGAAAGAGAAAGTAGTTCGTGAGGAGAACGAGATTCCTCATCAGGAGGAGCTAGATGAAAGCGCCAAGTTGAGAGCCTCGGTAAAAGAGGCAGTGATTGAGGAAGTGCACCAGGTTATGCAGACGATCTTACCGACTGTAATGACCGAAGCGATAAAGGCAGTACGAGAGGAGGATAGACGAGGGAGGAGACGATCCTCCGGTAGACAGCAACAGACAGAGGCAGAAACGGTATTGTCTGATGACGAAGAGGAAGAGGAGGAAGAACAGGTTAGGGGGACAGCCCGGGGTTGTGATTACGGGAAATTTATGAGATGCAAGCCTCCGACTTTTGATGGTTCAGGTACGGTTGCTGATGCTCACCAATGGGTGAGAGAGATGGAGGCGGTCCTTGATATCAGTGACTGCCAGGAGGATAAAAAGGTGAAGTTTGCTACCCACTCGTTTACGGGGACGGCATTGTGTTGGTGGGACAATATTGTCCAGGCCGAGGGTAGCAGGGCCATTGGGAAAATGAAGTGGTCTGAATTGAAGAGAATGGTGATCGAGGAGTTTAGTCCTCGTCGAGAGATGGACAGAGTTGAGAGAGAGTTCCTGCAGTTGGAAGCGGGAACGATGACCCACCAACAATACACCACCAAGTTCAACGACATGGCACGGTTGGTGCCAGAGCAAGTGACGCCGGTGTCTCGCAAGATTAACCGGTATATTCAGGGGTTGCCAGCCGAAATTCGTTAGCATTTGATTTCCGCCCGACCAAGTACTTTCAGGTCGGCGGTGGATTTAGCTGGGAGGTTGTACGATGAACGGGCTGCGATGGTGAAATCTGAGGGCAGTAAGAAGGGAAGTGATGAGAGGAAGTGGCAGGGAAAGAGGTTTGGTCGGGGTGATACTTCGACAAGTAGTAAGAAGGCACGGGTTGATGAACGCCGTGTGGTCGTGACAAGTGCAGGATCGAGAAAGTGTGGGAAGTGTGGGCGAGAGCACGGTGGTGAGTGCAGATGGGGGCTGAATGTATGTTTCAAGTGTGGAAAGTCCGGACATATGGCCAAAGAGTGTAAAGCGATGAGGTGCTATAACTGTGGGGAAAGTGGTCATATGAATAAAGACTGCAAGAAGCCGAGATCTGAGGGTTCCGGCGTGAAGAAGGCAGGGGTGAAGGGTCGAAAGCGAGCGCCAGAGCATTCACGATGACGCAGGAAGAGGCGAGGACGGACCCTGATGTAGTGTCCGGTACGTTTCTGGTGAACCAAACTTTAGCCTCTGTATTATTTGATTCGGGTGCCAGTAGGAGTTTTATTTCTGCTGCTTTTTGTGCCAAATTGCCCGTTAGTAGTAGACGTGTGGATGTACCGTTTGATGTAGAGACTGCTATAGGTAAAACCACCAGGATTTCAGAGGTAATTAAGGGTTGCGATGTAGAACTGGAGGGTCACAAATTCCCAGTTAAACCCTTTGCATGACGTTAGGTGGTTTCGATTTGGTGCTTGGAATGGACTGGTTGGCAGATTTCGAGGCGAACATTGTGTGTCGCAAGAAGATGATCAGTTTGACAGCGCCTGACGGTAGTCCAGTGACAGTTTATGGGGATCGGGTTACTACGATTCCGAAAGTGATCTCAATGGCAGTGCGGGGAAATGTATGAGGCGTGGATGTAACGCCTATTTATGTTATGTGAAAGATGTAGAGAAGCCAGCACCACAACTGTCTGATGTTCCGGTTGTGTGTGAGTTCCCAGACGTGTTCCCGGAAGACTTATCGGGATTGCCACCTGACAGAGAGATCGAGTTCCAGATTGATTTAGTACCAGGCGCCCAACCTGTTGCCAAAGCACCATACCGATTGGCCCCGACAGAGATGAAAGAGTTGATGGAGCAGTTACAAGAGCTGTTGGATAAGGGGTTTATTCGACCGAGTATCTCACCTTGGGGTGCTCCGGTCCTGTTTGTAAAGAAAAAGGACGGTAGTATGAGGATGTGCATCGACTACCGCGCGAGTTGAATAAGCTACAGTAAAGAACAGATACCCCTTGCCGAGGATCGACGACTTGTTTGATCAACTTCAGGGTGCTAGTTGGTTTTCACGTATAGATCTTCGATCAGGCTATCATCAACTAAAGGTGAAGGAGCAGGATATCCCTAAAACAGCTTTTCGTACGCGCTACGGTCATTATGAGTTCCTCGTTATGTCATTTGGTCTGACCAACGCGCCAGCTGCTTTTATGGACCTGATGAATAGGGTGTGTCGGCCGATGTTGGATAAATCAGTGATTGTATTTATTGATGACATCTTGATTTATTCAAGGAGTGAGACTGAACATGCCGGTCACATTCGCGAAGTTCTGGAGACGTTGAGAAGGGAGAAATTGTATGCAAAATTCTCCAAGTGCGCATTTTGGTTGCGTGAAGTTCAATTCTTGGGTCACGTGGTAAATCCGGATGGGATTATGGTCGATCCGGTGAAAGTGGAAGCAGTGATGCAATGGAAGTCTCCGAAGACGCCGTCCGAGATCCGTAGTTTCTTGGGCTTGGCGGGTTACTACGAAGGTTCATCCAAGACTTTTCCAAAATTGCCTTTCCACTGACAAAGTTGACCCGGAAAGATGTGAAATTTGTATGGGGTCAAGCTCAAGAGAAGGCGTTTGAAGAACTGAAGACGAGATTGACCCAAGCTCCAGTATTGGCGTTACCCGAGGGGAGTGAAGATTTGGTAGTTTATTCTGATGCCTCCTACTCGGGGTTAGGGTGTGTACTAATGCAGAGAGGAAAAGTGATAGCCTATGCATCCCGACAGTTGAAAGTTCATGAGGTTAATTACCCTACTCATGACTTGGAGCTAGCAGCTGTGGTTTTCGCGTTGAAGATTTGGCGGCACTATTTGTACGGGACGAAGTGCACCATCTTTACGGACCACAAAAGCTTGAAGTACTTCTTCGAGCAAAGAGATCTGAATATGAGGCAACGGCGATGGTTGGAGCTTATAAAAGACTATGATTGTGAGATCCATTACCATCCGGGCAAAGCCAACGTGGTGGCGGATGCCCTTAGCCGAAAGGAGAGGCCCGAGCCAATTCGAGTGAAGGCGTACCAGCTAATCGTGACCTCCGACGTAATGAAACAGGTCAAAGAGTTCCAAGATGAGGCTTTAAAGGACGAACATCTTAACTCTGAACGCATGAGAGGTCTGGTCGCGGAGTTGGGAGAAAACGCAACGGGTGTTAGAACTCGGTTTGGGCGTATGTGGATTCCTCGTCTTGGGGATCTACGAATGAAGATTTTGGATGAAGCTCATAAGTCTCGATACTCCATTCATCCCGGTGCTACCAAAATGTACCAAGATATGAAGAAAGATTACTGGTGGCCGGGTATGAAACGTGATGTGGTGGAGTATGTGAGCAAATGCCTCACGTGTTTGCAAGTAAAGGCAGAGCACCAGAAGCAGTATGGAAAGATTCAGCCGTTGGACATACCGGAATGGAAGTGGGAGCACATCACCATGGATTTTATCACAAAGCTGCCACGTACCCCGAAAGGGTATGATACGATCTGGGTGATTGTGGATCGATTTACGAAGAGTGCTCACTTCTTACCGATGCGGGAGACATATTCGTCCGAGAAGTTGGCTGATCTTTTCATCAAAGAGATTGTGACTCGTCATGGTGTACCGGTGTCGATTGTATCTGATCGCGACACACGGTTTACATCCAAATTCTGGAAGAAATTCCATGATGCTATGGGGACGAGGTTGCATATTAGCACGGCTTATCATCCTCAAACTGATGGTCAGTCAGAAAGGACCATTCAGACTTTAGAGGACATGCTCCGAGCATGTGTTATTGACTTCGGGGAAGTTGGGATGACCATCTACCGTTAGCTGAGTTCTCATACAACAACAGTTATCATGCCAGTATCGGCATGCCACCCTACGAAATGCTATGCGGTAGAAGATGCAGAACACCCTTCTGTTGGGGTGAAATTGGTCAGAAAGAATTGGGAAGCGTCGAAGTGGTAGAGGCTACGACTGAAAAGCTTGAAAGAATTAAAGCCTACATGAAAGCGGCCAAAGACCGACAAAAGTCGTATGCCGACAACCGACGCAGGCCGATTGAGTTCCAGGTGGGAGATCGTGTTATGTTGAAGGTCTCACCTTGGAAAGGGATCATTCGATTCCGGAAGCGGGGTAAGTTGAGTCCGCGATATATAGGCCCTTTCCGAATCATTGCTCGAGTAGGAGAGGTGGCCTATAGGTTAGATTTGCCAGATGAACTAAGTGGAATCCACCCGACTTTCCACGTGTCTCATCTGAGGAAGTGTTTGGCGGACGAAGATATGGTCGTTCCACTGGATGATATCGAAGTAGACGAAAAGCTCAATTATGTAGAACAACCAGTGGCGATTATCGATCGCAAAGAGAAGAGGTTGAGGAAAAAGTGGTTCCCCTTGTGCGTGTATAGTGGCGGCACAGGAAGGGATCCGAGTCGACGTGGGAAACCGAAGAAGAAATGAGGCAGCATTACCCACGATTGTTCGAAGAGTAACAGGTTTCGGGGACGAAACCTACAATAAGGGGGGTGGACTTGTAACACCCGGAAGTCTGACTTTTTGGTAGGCTATGCGACTGAGCCTCAGTCGCCTGTGATTTATGCGACTGGAGGTCAACCGCATGGCTATTCGGCCGATTGAAGCTCAACCGCACGATTGGAGTTCAACCGCCCGAATGGAGTATGAGCCGCATGGAACATGTGCGATTGGGGTCCAATCGCATAGTGTTCATGCGACTGAAGGTCCAGTCGCCCCTGGACCAGATGCGACTGAGAAGTGGGTATAAAAAGGGAGCAGCTCCACTCTCCTCCCATTTTCAGTCGGGAAGAGAGCAGAAGAGACCGAGAAGAGAAAGAAAGAGGGGAAAGTGCTGCCCGATTGTCGAGGAGTAAGCTAATTCGAAGCTCATCAACTCCTACCTGACAATGTGAGTTCTAGGACCCCTCATTTACATGTTTTCTAACGATTTTGGGGCTGGAGACACATTAAAACCCTAGTTTTGAAATAGTGAAAGTTTGACCCATTTGGGTAAATCTTGAGTAATGTGTTTATGGTATGAATTAGGACTAGTATATGCTTGTATGAGGTCCTAGTAGGAATCCCTAAGGCTTGGGAGGGTTGAATTGGGCTGAAAATGGGTTTATGGTGACTGTGGGGACGGGGGTTTCGCGACTGCTGTTCATGAAGAACTCCAGTCGCTGCCCAGTTAGGGTTATGCGACTGAAGGGCCATTCGGCCGAATGAGTGAAAGTTGATGTCCAATCGCCCGACTGAGGCTCAGGCGCCCGATTGAATCTCAATCGCACGGTAGGTGATGCGACTGAGGATTTCGGTCGCATAAGCTCAATCGCAGAGTAGTTCAGTCGTACGGTTAAGAGTCAGCCGCATATAACCCAGTCGCATAGTGTCTAGTCGTACGGAAAGAAGTTCAATCGCACGTTTGAGTACCCATTCGCATGATAGCCCAATCGCATGGCCCAGTCGCATGGAGGACAGCGACTGGTATAAGTTCAGTCGCCCGAACAGGGTTGATGTGAGTGAATGTAGAAGTGTATGTATGATGTATGTATGTTAGTATGATGTTGCCATGATAGATGGTGAATACTGATGATATGTAAGTATTTATGTTCCTTATGTATATGTGTCTTATCTTTTAAAATCTTTACGTGGATGAACGAACGAATTAAACGAATGTAGTAAGAACGTAAAGTGAAAGATAATGAAAGAAGGAACATGATAATGAATGCATGCATTAATGAAAGAAAGTAAGAAAGGCTTGCAAGCAAATGAAGGAGGTGCACACCCCTGGCAGGTGTTAGCTCAACGGTGTACGGGTTAGCTACCCCGAAGGATGTACATCGGGTCAATCATTAAGATTGATAATGAGGTGAGCAACTTCGTGTTGCAAGAGACTCGGTTAGCAGGCAATCATAAGATTGTCACTGAGGTGAGTAGTCGCGCGCTGCAACAGACTCGGCTAACGTATGTTAGTAGTAAGTGAAAGATAAGCGGTGCATGTATCTACCCCAGGTGACTGGATCAGCTCTGTGCACAACGTTCGTGGCTAACCACCACAGGTCCAACACCAGTAGTATGTATGATGAAAGTGGGGTATTGTACATGTCATCGAATGTAATGAACGTTCGAACGAAAGTAATGAAAGTATGAATGAATGTAATGAATGTTCGAACGTAAGTAATGAATGTATGAATGAAAGTAAGGTACGTACAAAAGTATGTAAAGTATGTATGTATGAAAGTAAACGAGAATGATGAAGTGTACGAGAATGAAAGTAAGTAATGAATGATAAGATAATAATAATATTATCTACGTGTACGTATGATGTGTGAACACATGTATGAAAGAGCAGTTAATGAGAATGAAGTATGTTTTATTATAAAACTAGAACTCACTCAACAACGCTGACTTTTATGTGTTTTCCAGTTCGCAGGTAGTGTTGCTGAGGAGGGCACGAGGCGACTACTCAGCTCTTTTGGGATGGCATTCTCCAGTTGATAATGCTGCAACGTCATGGGTTGCGGGTCCATAATATTCGCAACACATCACGTTGCATGTCATTATGAGATTTCTTGAGGATCTGAATAAACGAGATTACTCAAGAAATCTCCTTTAGATTTTGATAAGTTCGCCACGCATTGGAAGCGTGCGCGTAGCACATGCAACGAAATATGTTGCATGAGAGTGTCAAGAGTATTCCGTCAGGGTTCCGATGTATGGAATTACCTAAGGAATATTCTTTAGTATAAAAATATAATTTTTATTTTTTGAACTTAATATCTCCTTTAGAGGTCGCTGTATGATCCTATGAGGAGAGACAAAGTAGAGAAAGCTGCATTTTGTAATCGAGTCAATGATGTAATGACTTTTATGAATGAATGAGAATGTATATATTTATCATTTCCGCTGCGTTGATTTATGATTATATACATTATGTAAGTTATATGTGCGATGAAGAACCAACAGTAAGGTGCCCGGTGAGCGGGCCTTACAATCAGATTAGAAGTTGACCCAGATAAGCACTGGCCAGAGAGGTAGTCTCAAGTGTTTGTTTGGCTAAGTATGGATGGGAGCTCTGTCTTGGGGAATTGGACACAGAGCTGTTGCCCCATCCATGAGATCTACCTCCCACGTACAAGCCGGTAGGATTCTCGGGTGTAGGCCTGAAGAAAGATCATTTGTTCTTCTTTGGACAGGTCTTCAGGCACACCTTCGAACAATCCCTCCCGACCGTACAGCTCTGAGATGTACTTGACCTGTCTACCATTTTTGAGCTCAACTGTTGTGATTTGCCTGTATGCAAATTCATCAGGTGTTTACCCTCCAACAGCAGGTTGAGCTCATCCCTATGGAAATTCTCAGCTTCTTATAGACCAGACCTTCCTAACCACCCTATTATCTAGCATTGAAAAGGTGATTGGCCGGCTCTATAAGCGCTTTCTTGAATTCCTCTACTATTTCCCAGGGTGTTATTACAATAGCCACAGAGATCTCTTCATCTACGATTCTCTTTAGTTGGCTCTTGTATCTCACAGGCATGTCCTTCTTGACTATCCTGTGAGACACCCTTGGGTCAGGCCAAGTTCTCACCCTCTCCTTTTCATATTGAAAGGTTTGTTTGAGGGTGAATAATCTCAGAGCTTCTCTCTGCATGTTCATTATAGAGGTCGAAGCAGCATAGCATTTGTTAATGCTTTTCAGCATTTCCTCATCATGTCTTTTTTGCTGCTCCTCCTCTTCTAACTTTACCCTCACAGTGTCCTGCTGTGAGGTGGGAGTGATGGTTTGTGGTTTGGCTTTGGGTAGAGGTATCTGCTGAAAGTGGCAGGCTATCCTCCTCATCCTCCTCTTCTTCATCTTGCAGCCTCAGCACCCTTCTCTTCTTCTTCAAGGGTGGATCATTGGCTGCGGGTTTTGGTGGTAAAGGAGTTGGTTTTGTGGGTTGTGGTTGGGTTGTTGGTGTGGGAATGTTGGCAGGCACTGCTAGTAGCCTAGAGATAAGTGCTGGTTTGGTCAGTTTTACTAGCAGTGTCCTGTTCCCAGCACCGGCTTCAGATAGGGCCTCAGCGACCAGTCCCTTAGTAAAATCACCAGCCGAACATATCTTGGTGGTTATTGCCAAGAGTCTGTCCCTGGTCCATGCCTTGACATCAAGGACTGGTCTGCCCAGGTACTTCGAAATGAATCTACTCATAGCCTCGAGTTTCTTTTGATCCTCTTGGCTATAAGTAGACCATCGGTAGTTTATCTCTCTTCTCTCCATGTTCCTGATCTCTTGATCTAGCAAGGCAGTGTCCTTGTCAAAGCCTTGCCTGAACAGCTGTTCAATGACAGAGTTCATTGAACGGCTATGCTCAGCATCAGCCTCCTTGACAAGGGCTGCTAGATCAGTATCAGCCACCTTCTTTCCCTCTCCCTTTTTCTTATCAGTGATACTGAAATCCTTTTGGATTTCAGCCACTTCTATTTGCTCTACCTCCCTTTCTTTCCTCTTCCTTTCTCCCTCACCCTACTACTCTCCTCAGCCATCTCCCTCTCAACCACCACCTCTTTCTCTGCTTCTTTCTCCTCATCTCCCCTCTTCCTCTTGTCTTGCACTGATGTCTCCCCCTTTTTGGGTGCATTGGTTGGGGTTTGACTATCAGCAACCTCCACCATGGGTTGTATATATGTGGGAAGCCTCTCATCAAGGGTTTGAATGACTATATCTTTAAGTATGGGTGTGATGAGAGGTAGGGATTTCTGGAGATAGCATCCAGCTACTCAGGGGGGTTCTGACCCTGAGAGCTAGTGCCAGAAGCAGGGGCTGGTGGCTGAGTTTGTGGGAGTGGCTCAGTGTTTGTGAGACCTTCGGGTGAAGGTGCCATCTGTGGGGTAGTGGTGGCAGATGGACTTCTATCCTGAGTCATTTGAGCAAGCAGCTCTTTGAGTCTGCTTATCTCATCCTCTAGGATAGTGTTTTGAGCTACTACATCGTAGAAGAAGCTCAGGTCATCATCAGCATGAGCTGAATCACCTGACCTCCTGACATTGTCAGGATGAACATTTCCTGAGTGTGGCTCAGAAATGACATGTGCCCCTTGTTCATGGTACTGGGGACTTCTGGCCTCCGGATTGGATCCATCATCGACCATTGCCTCTGGTGAGGTCTTAGTGATGTTACCAGCTGCACCCTGCTCAGATGTTGATGCAGGGGAAGTGGCAGCCTCACCAGATTGTTCTATCTCCCTAGCCACACTGGGAGATGAACTGATTCTCTGTGCTGTGGGCTCCTATCGGCACCTGTACCCACCCCCTCTTCGGTTGGAGTCTCCCCAGGTGTAATAGGTTTCTGGGGAGAGGGTGGAGTGCTCAGATCGGTCAGCACTTTGGCTATTACCAATGTTGGGCTTAGTGGGGCGGTCTCATCAGTAGGTGGCTAGAAGCAGTGTGCACATGGGAAGGACTGTGCTCTTCAATGGCAGTCTCCTCAAGTGAGAAAGACCCCAGTAATGTGGTTGCCCCAAAATTGGTTGCATCAGGCTCCTGTTGAGAGGAAGCCTGTGCGGTTGTGGTGGGTGGAGTCGTGGTACCTGCTGGGAGAATCGAACCAGCAGGCACATCCTGCCTTTGTGTGGTAGGGGCATCCTCAGGGGACTCATCTCCCTGAGTTGCCTTTTGGGCTTCTTTTTTGGCTTTTGGCTTAGTGGGGACTGTGGATTTGGAGGTGGAGGCTGTGGGTTCCAGCTGCGTGGGTTTTCGCAGCCGGCCAGCCTGTTTGAGTGTTTGGTCAGTGTTGTGCCTGGAGTATACCTCGGCTTGAACAGCCATGGCAGGGACCCCAGTCCCAACTAGTCCCTCAGCCTGAAGCTGGTTCTCTATTATGGCCATAATGAACCGAGGATACAAGATCCATCGGTTAGAATTGGTTTTGTGGCCATATCCTTTATTCCAAAAATATTAAATCAGTTAAGTTTAACGGTTGTTTTCAAGGATAGAGAACAATACCTGTTGCCACCTTGTGGACATCTGGTCCCCACGAAGAGGTCTTGGGAGCCAGACACACGTTCACCATGTGGAAGATCAATCGTTGAGGGTCAGGGAAGTGTTTCTTCAACAAGGTGGAGGCGGAGAGGTTACCCTGATAGTCATGAGATGTGAATGAGAGATCCAGGGTACCTTTGGGGTAGGAAGTTGGGTGAGTGGCATCCTCCAGCTCTAGGGTTTGTCGTATGGTAGCTGGGGTGATAACCACAGGTTTGCCGTTGATGGAGGACCGGAGGGAGACCTCGCCATTTTGCTCTCCGGTTTGGACGGTGACATTTGTCCAAAACTCCACCAACGAGTCGGTGTATATAGTAGGGTTCAGGAGAAAAGCCGTTTTGTAGGGTGAGTCGTTCATAAGATCGACGGCTTGGTGAAACTTGGGCCATAATGGCGATTTTGTAAGATGGGCGACACAGTTGTGTCGAGGTTTCAGTTGCATGGTCGCCATTAATGGTGTATGGGAATTTCAGAGGTTTTGAAGGATTAGGTCAAGTGAGGAGTAAATGCTCTGAAAGTGGGGTATTTATAGGGTAAGTCAAAGGCTTGAAAGAAAACTACTGAAGGTTTTGGTGTTAGTTATCAGTTGTTGTAACAGCTGATGACGTGGTTTTAACCTTCAGTGGTTGTAACATCTGAGACTTGGTATTAGTCTTCAGTAGTTGAAACTACTGAGACTTTGGTTTTGTCCTTCAGATGTTGTGAACGTCTGAAGAGTTACTGTCAGTCGTCAGTAGTTATGAACTACTGATGACCTATTATTCTTCTTCAGACGTTGGAACAACTGAAGACTTGGTGTTAGCCTGCAGTAGTTGTAAACTACTGAGATCAGTAGTTGTGAACTACTGAAGACATGGTATTGCTTCAGTTGTTGTAAACAACTGAGGACTTGGTGTTAGCCTTCAGTAGTTGTGAACTACTGATGTCAGTAGTTGTAAACTACTGAAGACATGGTTTTGTCCTTCAGTTGTTTGTGTATGAAACATCAGCTGTTGTTATCAGCTGATGAGAAATACTCATCAGCTGTTTCCGTCAAATCAGTTGTTTCATACTAGCCTCCACACTTACTCATCAGCTCTTTGGCTGACTTTCAGATGTTTCATCGACCCTTCAGCTCTTGTGAATATTTATGCCTTCAGCTCTTGTGATCAGATGTTCACAAGTGCTGATGAAATATTCTTCAGAGCTGGTGAACAAATTTTGTCTTCAGTATTTGTGTAAGATTACACATCAGTACTTATGAGCAAATTTGTTCTTCAGTACTTATTATTTGAAAATCATACATCAGTAGTTGTAATCCACCTCACTACATCAGTTTTCAATAAATAATGTACATCAGTACTTGAGTCATTTTAGTCTTCAGTAGTTGTGAAAGAGCTGAAGACTAAATTACTCATCAGTACTTGTATTTGACCTTTGCTTTTCAGTAGTTTGAACTAAGAGTACCAGCATAGGTCAAATCAATCAAGCTGCAGCATACCAAGCCTTAGTACCAAATTTGGAATGTGGCACTATCTAGAGGCTTAGTAAAAATGTCTGCAAGCTCATCAGCACTAGGCACAAACTTAGGATCAATCAGACCTTTCTCATAGCAATCCCTGATAAAGTGATGTCTGATCTCAATATGTTTGGTCCTTGAGTGCTGGACTGGATTCTTAACAATACAGAGAGCTGAAGCACTATCCATTAGTAATGGAGTCTTAGTCTCAGTAATGCCATAATCCAGAAGTTGGTTCTGAAGCCAGAGTATTTGAGAGGTACAGCTTGCAGCAGCAATATACTCAGCTTCAGCAGTGGATGTAGCAATGGATGTTTGTTTCTTACTCTGCCAAGAAACTAAACAATTGCCTAGGAATTGGCAACCACCAGAAGTGGATTTTCTGGTGACTTTGCATCCTGCATAGTCAGTATCAGAGAAAGCAACTAATTTGCAAGAATGCCCAGCTGAATACCAAAGACCTAGTGATTGGGTACCTTGCAGATATCTAAAGATCCTTTTGACTGCAATCAAATGGGATTCTTTAGGTGCAGCCTGAAATCTAGCACAAGCACATGTTGAAAACATGATGTCTGGTCTAGAAGCTGTAAGGTACATCAAGGACCCAATCATACATCTGTAAAGGGTTTCATCAACCGCTTTACCTTTCTGATCTACATCTAGTTGTGTGATGCTGCTCATGGGAGTAGAACAGGGCTTACAGATTGTAAATCAAACTTATTTAACAACTCTTTGGTATACTTGGACTGATGGATGAAGATTCCATCATCCAGTTGTTTGATTTGCAAACCCAGAAAATACTGTAATTCTCCCATAGCACTCATTTCAAATCTCAGCTTCATAAGCTTTATAATTCATCACACAACTTTGGATCAGAGGATGCAAAGATGATGTCATCAACATAAATCTGAACAAGGAGCTTATGTTGTCCCACAGTCTTGATGAATAAGGTTTTATCAATGGTGCCTCTAGTGAACTTATTCTCTAGAAGAAAGGTTGAGAGTGTCTCATACCAGGCTCTAGGGTTGCTTCAGCCCATAGAGAGCCTTATCAAGCTTGTACACCCAATCAGGATGTTTATTGTCCTCAAAGCCTGGTGGTTGACACACATAAACCTCTTCTTTTATTTTTCCATATAGGAAGGCACTTTTGACATCCATTTGATAAACCTTGAGACTGTGAAAGGCAGCATAAGCTAAGAACATCTGATTGCTTCAGTCTGGCCACAGGTGCAAAGGTCTCATCATAATCGATGCCTTCCTCCTGTGCAAACCCTTGGACAACCAGTCTGGCCTTGTTCTTGACAATTTGGCCCTTCTCATCTGTTTTGTTCCTGAATACCCACTTGGTGCCTATAGCACACTTATCTTTGGGTAATGGAACAAGCTCCCACACTTGCTGTTTCTTGAATTGAAGAAGCTCAAGCTGCATAGCTTCCACCCATCCATTGTCTCTTAAAGCAATATGATAGTTCTTTGGCTCTTGCTGACTGATGAAGAGAGCATAGAAGCAGAAGTTGGACAATTGATTCCTGGTTGAAACTCCAGCATGAATATCACCAATGATTTGTGAAGTGGGGTGATTCTTGAGCTCTTGATAGACTATATATCTGTGCAAGTGTTTGTAGACCCATCAGCAGCAACAGATGGTGATGGAGATTCCTGAACCATGTAGAGGATGGCAGCTCAAACGAAGTAGAGCAAGCAAAAATCTCATCAGCATTTGTAGTGGATGGAGCTGCTGAGGCTACAGGAGCATCAGGTTCAGTGAACTTAGGCAGATTGTCACTAAACCTGAAGAGGTGAGTACTGACTTCATCATCATCAGTACCACCAGGTGGAGATCTGCTGACAGGCTCAACAGATGGAGGTTGATAAGGAACATATTGCAGTATGTCCAGATCAAACAACTCCACAGGGTTTTGTGGAATCTTGTCCTTTGGAGATTCATTGAACTTAACATGCAAGTTTCTTCCCCCCTTGGTTCTACAGTTGAAGACTCTGTATGCTTTGCAAGTTGATGAATAACCAACAAAGTACCCTGCATCCACCTTACTAGCAAACTTATGGAGTGGGTTGCTAGTGTTGAGAATAAAACAAGGACACCCAAAGGCTCTAAAGAATGAAAAAAGGAGCCAAATGATGAAGAACTTCATATGGAGTCTTCATCAACCTCTTATTTACTAATGCTCTATTTTGTACATAGCAAGCTGTATTGACAGCTTCAGCCCAAAAGGTCAGTGGCAACCCAGAGTCAGCCAACATTGACCTTGCTGCTTCAATGAGGGTCCT
This sequence comes from Flaveria linearis, assembly GCA_024085815.1. NCBI lineage: Eukaryota > Viridiplantae > Streptophyta > Magnoliopsida > Asterales > Asteraceae > Flaveria > Flaveria linearis. The sequence continues at coordinate 35,251 of JABSNV010000872.1, forward strand.
GTTCTTTCTCTCCACCACTCCATTCTGCTCAGGAGTTCTAGGAATGCTAAACTGCCTTCTAATTCCCTTGGACAGGTAGAAGTCATCAAGTGTGTGGTTTCTAAATTCTGTTCCATTGTCACTCCTCACACACTTGACCTGTAGGGAATACTGCTTTTCTACTTGTAACACAAAGTTCATTATTGTCTTTGCTGCTTCATCCTTGGAGTGCAAGAAGAAAGTCCATACAAACCTGGAGTAATCATCCACAATTACCAGGCAGTATTTCTTCTTTGCCATGCTCATTACTCTGACAGGACCAAAGAGATCCATGTGCAGAAGTTGTAAGCAGGCAGTGGACTTTGGTTCTTCTATTGAAGGGAATGAAACTTTGTGTTGTTTTCCTTTCAAGCAAGCAGTGCAGTCATCTTCACACTTGAACTCCTTCAGAGGCAATCCTCTTACTAAACCATGGCTTATAAGCTGATTCATGTTCTTGAAATTTACATGACCCAGCCTTCTATGCCATAGTGTAGACTCTTGAGGAGATGCCTTGGAGAATAGGCAAGGATGGCCTTTTAGATCCATCTTTTTGGAAAGATCTAAGGCATACACTCTTCCTGTCCTGTTGGCCTTCAGGAGAGTGTGTTCATCCAATGCCTTGTCAATCAAACTCAGAACTTTGGATGACAGAATCCGACAGTTCTGGCTTGTGAAAAGGGCAACATGGCCTTTGTCACACATTTGACTGACACTCAAGAGGTTGTACTTGAGATTCTCCACATGGTTAACATCATCAACCTTATTTCCCCGTTGGAAACAAAGCTTTTCCGACGATGTAACCCTTTGCATCATTGCCAAAGGAACAAATCCCTTCTTTCCTTGAGAGTAGTCATTAAGAAGGGAGCTGCTTCCTGTCATGTGCATGGATCCTCCACTGTCTACATACCAGATGCTTCTATGGCATGTTGAAGAACCCTGCAAAACACAACCATGTGTTAGTTTGTCTTGGAGACCCAAACTGCTTGGTTTTGGGTCTGTTCTCAGCTACAGTGCAGCACTAACAGTTGTGTTGTGTGTGACAGCTTGAGGTGAAGAAGATGGTACAGAAGAGGAACCCTTTGGCTTGGACTTCCTTTTCTGTGGTTTCAACACAGGAGCATCTAAGTGGTTGACTCTTCCCACTAGCTGCTGAACCATCATCACCAATTGTGTCTGATTCTGTGATAAGGCTTTCAGCTCTTCAGACACATTGGAGTTTGCTGATGATGAGTTCCTATGTTGTACCATCTTTTTCTGAGCAACCTCAGCTGTTGCCTGAGTTATCCCTACCTTCTTTTTAGATTTAGCTTTGGCTTAGGGATTTCAGGCTTGGATGTTGCTAATACAAACTTGGTTTCAAACTCATTCTTCATTTTATTGATGCTCTCAGTAATTTTCTCCTTCTGTTTGAGTTTGGAACCCCTTTTGTACCAGCAATCATCAGTAAGATGATTGAACAAGCCACATATCTCACATGGCTTTTTCTTCATCTTATGCTGATCATCAGCTGAAGAGGATTAACTGCTAAAGACTTGTTCTTTAGCTGTTTGTCATCAGTACTAGCAGTTTTCTTCCTAGTGCCTGCTTTCCTGGTATCCTCTCTAGCTGTCTTCAAACCTTTCCTACTGTTAGTTTTCTTCTCTTTAGTGCTAACAGTATTTGAGGTTTGAACTTCAGATGTTGTCACTTGCTCTCCAGTACCTTCAGTACTTCTAGTGACAACTCCTGAGTTGATCAGCCTTTTGGTCATGTGACAGTCTATCTCTGATGATGCTGATTCAGAGGATAGTAAGTCACATGATGAGAAGGATTGGTTATTGCTCTCCCCATCAGATTCACTTCTGCTCTTGAAATGAAGTCTGTGGGAGGAGCAGTGTGATTATAACCAATGCCAAACTTCACATTGGAAGCTGATTGCTTGCTAAGAAGCATTTCAAAACCCTTGCATGATTGCACCCATCGATCACACTCAACTTGGGTGGTTGCAAGAGTTTCCTTGAGGTCTTTGTACTTCTAGAAGTACATCTTCCCTAGCTTTATCATCTTTGATTTGGCATTTAAGCTTGTAAATCTCATCATTTTTATCTTTTAGAACAACCTCAAAATCAGCTTTTCTTTTGGAAATAGTGTGCTCAAGCTCAAGATTTTTATCTATTAAGCTACATTTGCTTCTCTAATAGAAGCAAATGCTGCTATGCATGACTCTGAACAAAGCTTGGCTTTTGCCTCAGTGGATACCTGAGATGAGGCATTTGATGATGACCCTTCAGCAGAATCAAGGGCCATCAGAGCAAGATTTCAAAAGGTTGATCACCACCATGTTGACCAGCACCTTGGAGTAGTGGTTCCTGACCAGATAGCTCTTCTGGTAGACTACTCCAGTCAACAGCAGTTGGGGTGAAAAAGCTTTGTTGTTGAGGTTGTGTGTGATGATGAGATTGGGAAGAATGAGGCTCTGGAAGAGCATGAGGTGGTTGAGCCGGGGGTGCTTGAGTTTGACCAGGCTGAGGCATGTAGTAACAGGGGTAAGGATAAGGCATATGACCCTGTGGCACAAAATAAGCAGGTGGTGCCTGTGCCTGAGATGGATGGGTAGAACTGTAGGAAGGTTGCCCTTTGTGCTGTGAGCTATTGCTGGGAAAAGTCACAAAGGGTGCAGATGAGTTAGATCCAGATGATCTACACTCTCTTGCAAAGTGTCCAAGCCTTTGGCACTTGTGACACCTCAACTTGCTCTTGTCAAAACCAACTTTGTTTTGCCAGAGAGTCCTGGAATTTCCTACCAGTTCTTTTGTAGAACTTCTGAGAGCGGATATTTATCATTGCCATTTGGTTCAAAATATCCATCTCTTCCAGATCATCATCTGGAATGCCCTTCAAATCCTCCATCAGAAAACACAAGTTGTCACCACCACCTCCTGAACTACTAACACCAACAAAAGCTTGTTCTGAGTTGGTAGAGAAATCAATATGCATCATAAGAACTTTCTGATGAAGCATATTCTGACTCATGACTTATCAAGGCAGCATTACCTTGGACAAAGTCATCAGCAAGCTTGCCAGAAGAGGACAGCTTCCTCTTTTGCTCTCTCTCTCTCTCAAAAGTGAGCACTTCCCATGAAGTTGTGTGAGAGATAGAGTTTCCATCAGCACTGGAGCGTAGGACAATGGTATATGTGTCCCACCTCTCAGGCAATGACCTGAGGAACCTGTTGTTCATCTGGCTTTTGGAGTACTCTTGTTTGACCATCTTAGCTCAGAGATCAAACAAGAGAACCGCTCAAACTGCTGGGTCAGTCTCACCCTTTCTATATGAGAATGTCTCATATTGTTGGGCGAGGATTTCCCTATTGTTTGCTAAGACCGAATCAGTTCCTCCAAATGTTCCTTTAGAGCAACCCATAGGTCATGAGCAGACTCATGATGCAAGAGCCCTGAATATATCTCGTTTGGAATGGCCATGGCTAAAATTCCATGGGCTCTAGCATCAATTTCGAACAGCTTTAGATCTTCGTCCGAATATTGTTCAGGTTTCTTCGCAACCTGTTCATTAGATTCCGGGACGCTCACCATAGGCTTGTATGGCCCATGCACCACTGACTTCCAACAACCAGCACTGTTGACAGCCAAGTGGTGTAGCATACGTCTTTGCCATATGTTATACTCGTTCCTAACCAGCATGGAGGCTTGGTTGCGGAACCAGTATTGTGAGGATCATTGGTTGGTGTTGTCATCTCAGGTTTTGGTCAAAAAAAAGTTTAAACACGACAAACGTAACTCAAAACCACCAAAAGACCTCAAGATTTTGGCCGGAAACAGCAGAAACTCACTCTCTATGGCTAACTCTTGCAAATTGCTAATTCGATCAAACAGAGAGATCAAAAGAGCAGTTTCAAATGATCAATATGAAATCGATCAATGATTAACCTGCTCTGATACCATTTGACAGGATCTCAGCCTCTCGGTTGATCAATTAGATTATGTTTGCAACGGATTTAGCACATTAATAGCAATTAAAGCAAGAACATAAAAGATATTTCAATTTAAAAGCATAAACATAGAGAGAGAAGAGTTCTGCGAAACAATAATGTTCTATTGGTCGCACGTTTCGGCCATTAAACTGTATGGTTACCCATCCTTTATAGGCGGCAAAAGGATGGGTTGATGTCCTTTTTCTGACATCACTGAATATTCAATTACAACTGACAAAACATAAAACTACTGAAGATGTCAACAACTGACATCTTCTTACAAAAGTTCCTAAGAGCTGACAAAAGTAAACTACTGAAATCCTACAACGACTGAAGAACAAGCTCTTCAGTCGTTATACTACTGATACTATAACAACTGAAGAACATGCTCTTCAGTTGTTGTACAACTACTGAAATGAAATAAACTACTGAAAAGGAAAAAACCATCACAACAACTGAAGAAGACTTCTTCACTGTTGTGACAAACTCTGAGTCTTCAGTACTTGGTCTTCAGACTTGGCTTCAGATTGTAACAACTGATGACTTCAGTAGATATCATCAGTTGTTGTCTTCAGTCTTTGTCTTCAGACTTTGTGCTTCAGTAGAAGGTCTTCAGTTCTTCAGTTCTTCAGCTTTTGATTCTTCAGTACTTGTCTTCAGTACTTGAAGTCTTCAGTACTTGTAAGATCAGTACTTCAGACTTCAGTACTTAGTCTTCAGTACTTTGGAGTCTTCTTCAGCTGTTGTTCTTCAGTTCTTGATCTTCATACTTTGTTCTTCAGACTTTGTCAGAACAGCTGATGGTGGAGCTAAGATGCTCTCGAGTCTGACATTCAAGCAAGAGAACACAATAGCTGATGAGAGTCTTCAGATGTTCTCGAGTCTGACATTCAAGCAAGAGAACACTGTAACTGATGGGAGTCTTCAGCAGTTGTTGCAGTGGCATGTGGGACTTAGAGGTTTTCCTGATCTTGGCTCATTGGTTCTTTTGGTCCAACAATTATTTACTTGCAACGAATCAAAATAACAATAACAATAACATAATAATAATAATAATAATAATAAATATACTAATAATTCTAATATGTACAGGTCGATAACTCATTGTGGTTTGTTGAACACGCCGGTGGAACTTTGAGACAATAAGGGAATCAGACACTTATTGAGGTACGGATGTTCTGTTATTTTTTATGTGCCTTACTATAAATCATGCTACTTTTGAAATCACTCCGCTGATCTAGACTCGCTATTATGATATGCTTCCTTTGTCGAGCTAATCTGATGTGTGATATGAGCTATTTTTACACTATTGAGAATTTTTTTTTTTGATATGCTTGTGAACGTATCGTTGTGTGCCATTGCTTGATTTCATTCAAATTAGGATCTTTACGCATGATGAATATATTTGATGGCGATTGGATTATTGTTCACATCATGCGGCCATAAACCCCAGATTTGTAGACAGGAGATAGGGTACCGGTCAACTACCTATGGAGGTACCATAGCTTGTCGTTGTGGCTACCGACGACTTGACACTATCCGGACGGTGTGATTATTCACGCGTCTCCAATTTGTTTATATATATGCTCACGGAGGAGCTTTTGGATTATTTTGGGAGGCGTATGGATGCATCCTAGGATTTGATAATATGATTAGTTCGCGGTTGAGTCGTGTAGTGCATACCCACCTTCCGAGTTAGGGTGCATTGGAGTCGCAACCATTGTACCATGTGATTATGTATATGATATAGATATGATATGTTTGGCACTATGGATGTGCATTTTGTATATTTGTTAGTAGGCTACTCGGTATCAATAACCCTAGCCCTTCGTTTCTTCAGTCTTAGCCTTTATTCTTTGTTTATTGTTGTAAAGGGTGGTATCGATGGAGATGTTTTAAACTTAAGATTTTGGTTTGTTTTCTAATTCCTGACATCATGCTTCTATATATAATATATATATAATAATATATATCATATATATATATATATATATATATATATATATTTATCTATTGTGATCTACATGCGCACTGAGCTTGTAGCTCAGCGCTTTCTTGTTTTCTACGGCAGGTATCAAGTTGATTGGGGCTGTGTGATGAGAGCTAGTAAAGTTTGGGACACATGCTTGGAGACTTATTTCTTTTATTTCATAAGACTTGAATTTTGAACTAGTATTTATTTTGGAGATGTTTTACACTTATAGTATGTTTTGATTTAACATTCGTAATTTAAGTACTCTTTTGGACATAGAATGTCATACTACATACATACATACCACTACAAATACATACATAACTACATACATACATACATACAACATACATACATACATACATACATACATACATACATACATACCTACATTACATACATACATACATACATACTACTACATCATCATACATACATCATACATACATACATACATACATACATAACATACATAACATATACATACATACATACAACATACATACATACATACATTACATACATACATACACATACATACATACATACATACATACATACAATACATACATACATACATACATACATACATACATACATACATACATACTACATACACATACATACATACATTTACATACATACACCATACATACATACATACATACATACATACATACATACATACATACATACATACATAATACTACATACAACATACATACATACATACATACATACATACAGACATACATACAACATACATACATCAACATACATACATACATACATACATACATACATACATACATAACATACATACATACTACCTACATACATACATACATACATACATACATACATACAACATACATACATACTACATACATACCACTACATACATACATCCATACATACTACATACTACATACATACATACTACATACATACCTACATACATACATACTACATACATACATACAATACATACATACATACTACATACATACATACATACATACTACATACATACATACATACATACATACATACATACATACAAAACTCTAACTAGACACTAAAAAGCTTTAATTTATAAAACTAAGACTCGATCCTAAGCAACACAACCGGCAGTGTACCGTCGACTGCAGAATAGCTATTAAGTCCGAGTTATCGAACCCAAAGACTTCTGTATGGAAAACGTAAACTGAACTTACCTAAGACTCGACTAAAATACTAAATGAAAGTAAATGAGGGGGGTTTGTTTTAAATTACTTTAAAAGAACTAATACTGGACAGAAAATAAGGAATTGACTAGATTTAAATCAGGAGAAGAAATCACTACCTAGGTAAGAATCCTATACATGTTTTTTTGGCTTTTCTCCTAACGGTTTTGGAAAGACTTGTGTAACCGGGATCTGAAGATACTAACTTAAAAGGGACTTAGAGAAACCTCGACACTTTCAAGGGAAGCAACTAGATTGACCTAATAAGCCGATAAAACACGGTTTATGGATTACCCTCACAGGTTCTCCAACTAAGCTAACGACACACCCGAAAGAAACTCTACCTCACGGCGCGAGTGTCACAATACCTAAAGGTAAGGGATAGATCTGGAATGCCTAATCAGACTCAGGAAACTATGATATGAAAGGGAACTAGACCGAACTCCTCACAGAGACTCTAACCTAGCAATCAATCACACAAGACAACCTGATAATCTATTACCTCACAGTATTAAGATTAGTTGCATATTTAGTTAGTTCAATTCAAGATAAATCACTTCAATGATTCAATACGTCTACCAAATCATCTAGAAACCGCAAACCTAGGTAAACGATCTAGCATGCATCCATTATATGAAAGACATTCATCAAGACACACGTGAAGCAATAAACCACACAAGAACAGATCTAAATACACGTACACAACTGATCATGCAAACCAAATCATTATCATTAACTTTAAACACAATCACAATCCAAAACCGAAAGAATACTAAGTTAAACATGCATAATCATCAAAACCTAGGAAGCTACAGAAGTTTAGCCTCTAAACATGATCAGAACAGAAGTATAAGTCATGGAAGAAGTCATTGATTACAAAGGAATGAAAACTAAGAAGAGAAACGTAAAAACCCGGGACGATTAAGTCTTCGAATCTTCACTTCCTAGCTCCAAATCTCCAATCCTTTGCTCCCAAGCTCCTGGAAATCGCCTATGATCGTCCTCAGCCGCTCCCAATCGTCCCAAATGTCCTCCTCCTCGAATTAGGGTTTTGGTTTGAGTTTTAAAAACAACTTGCCGATTTTAGCACCCGTCGCGTAGCGCGACGGGCCTTCACATTTTGTCGCGTAGCGCGACAATCACCACACCCGACAAATTAGTCGGGTGGCAATCCGGTAATACCGATTTCATAAGGCAAAATGGTAATTACAAACCCCTCGCGTAGCGCGACAGTTTGTCCTCTATCTGTCGCGTAGCGCGAGAGAAGCAAAACTCCGATTTTTTATTCTTTTAATCCCAACTCCTCGGCTCGATCCCGGCATCTCGTTAAGACTCGTTTAAGCTCCAAAATGCTATCTTTATGCTCGGGATCCTACAAAACCCACAATTGATCAATAGAACGAATTCCGAGATAAAACGAACATAAATAATGCAATTATTATACAAAATATACACGGGGAATCCAACTAATTATAATCATATCAAATATCCCCACACTTACCTCTTTTTCGTCCCTGAAAAAGACTTATGCAAATGGAATCATAGTCAAGTTTAAATCTGATTTCCAACATTTAAGTCTAATTACTTATTAAAATTTACTAACGTGTTAACCGCGATCACAAGGTATATTTGTCCATTTAAACCCAACCACCGATCATCCAAGTCCCCAAGAGTATAGCATTTAGGTTCAAGTATTCTTTTATTAATCATGAATTCTCACAAGTCGGTATCTATTCCTGTTATCAAATCTCCGAAGCATAGACTAAATCAAAAATCCATGATTTTTCTACCACTGTAACCCAATACCCACATGTATTTAAAACTAACTTATTTGATGGAAACTAAGCTGCACTATAAATATTTTTTCTTTTCAGCACTTATTCTTCTTTTGCAACTTTCATATATATATATATATATACATATATATTTTTTATAAGACTCCACTAAGGGCTTGTTGCCCACTGAGTCACCATCCCTTGAGCAACACCATAGGCTTCCTTTCTCTCTTTTTTTTTTTTTTTTTTTTTTTTTTTTATTTTGTGCAAGATTTAAAACAACAGGATCACGACCCTAACTCAGAGGTGTTGCCAGCCAAGTCGCCATCCCAGCTGTCAAGCACATAAGCTTCAGGCCACAATCTTAAGCCTGGCCTAGAGGTTTTTGAATGCCCTCTCGCACCTAATTGTCATTTTCAAACTCACACAATACTAAGATGGAATCCTAAGGCGCCACATAACGTGTGCCAACTATGCTAATCTTAAATACAAACGGGTATCACCTACAGTGGTGCTTTTTCAACCTTCCAACAGTTTCGACTTCCATCTAGTGAGAACACATATAGTAAATTAAATATTTAATTAGATGGATTAGAATACATCTATGAACACCTTCAAAATCGGCTGGGCCTACCCGTGCATCCCAATCAGACCCGCTTTCAATTATTTATATCTCATACATATAATAGTTGAAAACCAGACACCTGACTGTACCTATCATTTTCCATTTTAATATATGCAAACATCAAAATCAGGGAAATTTCTAATTTTGTTTTTTTTTTTTGATTTTTTAAAGACACACTAAAAAAAATTAACTAAACACACCAAAAATTAAAAGAATGACTCAATGAAATTAAACCTAAGACACATGTCTTCCTATCCCCACACTTATTTAAGCATTGTCCTCATGTTGAAACTAAAAGAAAGACATAAATAAAAAGAAGAGTTTTGAAAAGACTTAGCTGGTAAAGCAGTGTCCAGCTGTGCAGAGTCTGAATCCAAACCTCTGATCGTATAGCATTTCATTCGCGATCAGGAATCACTGGTTGCTTCTTATAAAATTGTTAGATATATTCACCCGATGGAGATTGAGTACGGGTGAATTATTCCAGACCTGCAAAACAAACAACTAACAGGCAAACACAGCATCAAACAGACTCAATAAAAAAAAACAAAAACGACTCACAAAACAGAGAAACACACGTATGAAATTCAGTTGCTTTGAACAAGTGGAAAATGGATGACATGATGGTAGAAGGTCGAAAATGGTGGAAAAATGGGTGAAATGGTGAAATTAGTAAAATAAAAAAAATTCAAAATTCTGGGATCCCTCGCGTGACGCGAGGGTTAGGCATGACATGGAGCGTACGCGAGAGTCGTCGCGCTACGCGAGAGAAATCAAGCAGCCCGGCGCGTAGCGCGAGGTTGCATTTTTTTCAAAAGTTACGAATTTTTCATGCCTTAGCCAAATTTTTGGCCCCAACCGTTTTATTACCTCTATTAACATGAACCAAGTGGGAAAAACTTACCTGGTAGCCTCCCGTCATGTGTCAAATCGCAACCATATGATCGTTTCCCTGCAAACACTTAACACAAACACGAAAACAATGCACACGAAAACACAAAAACCAACACAAAAAACTCAACGAACTACCTAAAACTCAAGTAAACCAACTCTACAAACTCTATAAACGAGTCATCACCCAAATATCACCAACTAGCTCAATCAGGAGGCTTCTCCTTTATCGATTTCAGCACCGCTTCTACCCTAAGCGGTAAACAAGCTTTCAACACCGAACAACTAGCATGATTTCTTGATCCTGTTGACTCCTTCACTCAGATCAGCCCACCAAGACTTAATCTACTAGGTCCAAAACTCATCCTTAACAAATATCCTAGTAGTTTATCAACCCGAAACATCCCCACACTTGGGGTTTGGACTGTCCTCATATCACACTCATTCTTCCTATCTCTCTTTTTTGTAGGAGGAAGCCTACACCTAGGGGAACTCCCAACACTCTCATCCACCTTCCCCACACTTAGGGTTTCACATGATGTAAGTACTTTCCTAATCTCTTGTTTACCTGCTAACAAAGCTTCTAAAATAACCAATTCACTTTCCGGATCAAACTCACAACTGTCCACATATTCAGGTAAACTTTCTAACTCTCCTACAAATTCATCCTCCCAGGAGTACTACTCTCAACTTCTTCCTCAGCAATCACCCTCTCAAATTCTTCAACTATTCTATCTAACTCCTCATCTTCAGCATCTGAATACTCTTGCAAACTACACACACTTCCAAACTCACTCCTTGAACTCTTGACAACTTCCTCAATCCTAGAAATCACAATTTCCTCAATAACCAGAGGTGGGACAACCGTTAATGTCTCTGGTTCTGGGAAGTCATCTTGCTCACACTCACTTGCTAACTTAGCATCCATTGCCTTAAAATGCGATTCCCAATCAAATTGCCTCACCTCCTCCGGTGATGGATGTAACGAGTAGTGCTACCAGGGATTTTCCTACCAATAGGGATGACAATATCAGCAACACTATCTAAAGGCTCACTATCCTCTGATAAAGTATCATGAGACACCATTTTCTCTTCTGTTCTTCCTTCCATGAGATGTATCGTTCGATGTGTTCCTCAACATCCGGATCAGAAAAATCAATAAATCTAACTGGAGGTGGGACTTGAAATTCGTCCATTATCGTCTCCGTTTTCGGGTATGGGGAACATCAGTCAGCTCTACTCCACTTATCACATCTCCATCCTCATCATCCTCGACTCATCATCATCACTAAAATCTAAAGAAAAATCATAAATCCCTGGTTGAGTTTGCTCAACATCCTGCTGAACCGAAGGTGGGACTGAGATGTCCATTTTCGTTCTCCGGCTCATCCTGAGTTCTATATTTTTCATTTAGCTCTACCTGCGGATCAGGATAATAATAATTTGGAGAATACCCCGATGAATTTAGGCAAAGACAAGTAAAATGGGGTCCTCCACAGATTTCACACATAATGACACTTACAGAAACAAGAAAACTACTGACTCTACAGACTCAAATAAAAACAATAGAATTAAAACAACTAATTAAAAAAAATACTTAGCACAATAGCAATTAAATCAAGTAAGTCCAATGAACGCAATCGCCAAGAAGTCCCCGGCAACGGCGCCAAAAACTTTTGATGTGTGTTAGACTATACTAAATTAGACTCAAATAAAACTCTAACTAGACACTAAAAAGCTTTAAATTTATAAAACTAAGACTCGATCCTAAGCAACCACAACCGGCAGTGTACCGGTCGACTGCAGAATAGCTATTAAGTCCGAGTTATCGAACCCAAGACTTCTGTATGGAAAAACGTAAACTGAACTTACCTAAGACTCGACTAAAAATACTAAATGAAAGTAAATGAGGGGGGTTTGTTTTAAATTACTTTAAAAGAACTAATACTGGACAGAAATAAGGAATTGACTAGATTTAAATCAGGAGAAAAATCACTACCTAGGTAAGAATCCTATACATGTTTTTTTGGCTTTTCTGCCTAACGGTTTTGGAAAGACTTGGTAAACCGGGATCTGAAGATACTAACTTAAAAGGGCCTAGAGAAACCTCGACACTTTCAAGGGAAGCAACTAGATTGACTAAATAAGCCGATAAAACACCGGTTTGTGGATTACCCTCACAGGTTCTCCAACTAAGCTAACGACACACCCGAAGAAAACTCTACCTCACGGCGCGAGTGTCACAATACCTAAAGGTAAGGGGATAGATCTGGAATGCCTAATCAGACTCAGGAAACTATGATATGAAAGGGGAAACTAGACCGAACTCCTCACAGAGACTCTAACCTAGCAATCATCACACAAACAACCTGATAATCTTATTAACCTCACAGTATTAAGATTAGTTGCATATTTAGTTAGTTCAATTCAAGATAAATCACTTCAAGATTCAATACGTCTACCAATCATCTAGAAACCGCAAACCCTAGGTAACGATCTAGCATGCATCCATTATATGAAAGACATTCATACACACCGTGAAGCATAAACCAATCACAAAACAGATCTAAATACACGTACACAACTGATCATGCAAACCAATCATTCATAAATTAACTTTAACCAAAACACATACACATCCAAAAACCGAAAGAATACTAAGTTAAACATGCATAATCATCAAAAACTAGGAAGCTACAGAAGTTTAGCCTCTAAACATGATCAGAACAGAAGTATAAGTCATGGAAGAAGTCATGATTACAAAAGGAATGAAAACTAAAGAGAAACGTAAAACCGGGACGATTAAGTTTCAATCTTCACTTCCTAGCTCCAAATCTCCAATCCTTGCTCCCAAGCTCCTGGAAATCGCCTATGATCGTCCTCAGCCGCTCCCAATCGTCCCAAATGTCCTCCTCCTCGAATTAGGGTTTTGGTTGAGTTTTAAACAACTTTGCCGTTTTAGCACCCGTCGCGTAGCGCGACGGGCCTTCACATTTTGTCGCGTAGCGCGACAATCACCACAACCCGACAAATTAGTCGGGTGGCAAATCCGGT